>LOEQ01002725.1:261073-274078 GCA_001685075.1 Bramus lutescens
AAAAACCTTTCCTTCGGCAGTTAAATGCACCCATGAATACGTTCCTGTGGTACTTAAAACGATGTCTTTGACTTTTAAATGACCAACTTAAATTTTAATCATTCAGAAGATATAGTTAAAAATAACTAATCTGCCATAGCCATAGCCACATAAAATCAGAAGGTATTTCTAGAAAATATGTGTCCCGAAAAATACTATCCTTTACGTCGTATAATCAGAACGTTTCATGGAGACTTATTATGTTTAAAAACAAAACAAAACAGCAAAAACAACAAGACCAAATAGTGTCATTCAATGGGCACTCAAAAATAGATTCTTTTAAGTTTGAAAGAAGCCTCCATGTCTGTGGGAAAGCCTTCTAGACTGGATTGTAAATTTCCATTAGAGTTCTAGGACTTTGTGATCTCTAAGGTGTCTCCTTCATTCCTGTCCAATAAGATATTTGGATAAAATTCAAAACCACTATCTTTTTGTGTAAGGGGCAAATCTACTCTGACCCTCTCTTGTACTCAGTGTTCTAAATTTATTCTCTCAAGAAATGAGAGATATTATTTAGTTCAATAATGAAATGAATCATTGTGAAATTATGAGCAGAATATTTCATTTGCCTTTTGCTCTCAATAAAACAAGTAGAACCTCGGTTTGAGCACCACTGCCTTTTTGGGTGATGTTCCTGTTTCCCTTGGACTGTCTCCTGTGGTGTAGGACATTCTGCAGAGGCTCTTCCTCTGCCCACTAGAGGCCAGTGGCATCCCTTAGGCTCTCACTGGGACAGTAGTAAACATTTGCAGATATTGCCAGATGGCTTTAGGTGTTGAAATTCCTCCTGGTTGGGAATTTTTTTTAACACTGATTTTTTTCTCTCTCTTTTCTTACCTTTTCTTCTTCTCTCTCTGTGTGTGTATATAGGGATTCATAAACCTACAGTATGATGACATATTACATACTACATTTTTAATCTTGAAAGAAAAACTGTAGGTTTGAACAAGTTACCTTTACATATTTATATATCCTCTGACTTTCAGTTTTTATCTTAGAATTATATTGGACTATTTTTTTAATTCTGTAATTCTTGACTTATTGTATTAGTTTGTGGATATTATACATTCTAAAATTTCGTTAGTTAATAGGAATAATAATAGAGCTGAAACACATTGTAGGTATCATTTATCCAAATGTTACCTACTGATTCTATTAGTTAAAGAGTAAGAGACAAGGTATTTATGAAAAAAATGCATCTGTCTTGATTTATCTTTGGTGTGCTAAGTAAGTGATGAATATATTCATAGCTATACAAATATTTAAAAATTATAAAATACTGAGAAAACACCAAAGAAGACTAATTTAAGCAGAATAGACTAGTATAGAATAAATGTTTAATTGTCAGTTGACATTGGATCACATCACAAAATAGATAACATGGATCAGTGCTCATTGATTCTTGTAAAGATAGCTGTCATTTTTGTAAAGAAGTAGTCTTGCCTCAAGGCACAATTCAGGACTCATGCACTCATAACTTGGATGTTATTGCAGAGTGCAGCCGTGTATGACTTAAAGCCAGATGATTACATGATAGCAAGTACCACCATGTGCGTATCTCTACTGTGCTAGTGGGCCTCCGTGGAGACAGACTTAGAGACCGAGATAAGGGTGTAAGAGATTTATACACGGAGTGGGGGATACCCATGAAAAATGAAAGGACATGGAACAGAAGAGAGTTAAGACCTGTGGTGCTGGCTGTAGGGCAGACTGCTGATGTGGGATTCCCCTCTGTATGCTGTGAATATCATTGGTTAATGAATAAAGCTGCTTTGGGTCTATTGCAGCCCAGAATAGGGCAAAGCAGGAATTTCAAGCAGATAGATATAGAGAGAGTAGGCAGAGTCAGAGAGAAGCCATGTAGGTGACGCAGGAGACAGATGCTGTACACCGGACAGAACCTTACTGGTAGGCCACAACACTTGGTGATACACAGATTAATAGAGATGAGTTAATTTAAGATATAAGGGCTAGCTAGCAATATGCTTAAATGATTGGCCAGGTGGTGTTTTAATTAATAAAGTTTCTGTGAGGTTATTTTGGGTCTGGGTTGCCAGGAACAACCAAGCAGCCTCTGATGTCAATGTGTGGCTGACTACATTCACGTAAAACCTGAGACAGCTTGGAAAGGAATTCTAGACCCAGAAGAACAGAGTTAAGCATGGCTTCTTGGTAGTCACACTTTTTTCCCCCCTGGATGGGCTCTGTTTGCTGGTGACGAACAGGGGTGTCACAAATGTTTTAAGAGAGGTCTTCCTGATTCAGCATTAGCATCAAAGCAAAA
Source organism: Bramus lutescens (assembly GCA_001685075.1). NCBI lineage: Eukaryota > Metazoa > Chordata > Mammalia > Rodentia > Cricetidae > Bramus > Bramus lutescens. The sequence goes on from LOEQ01002725.1 coordinate 263,397, forward strand.
ACGAAAACAAACAAACAAAAACCCCACATGGTTTCAAAATGGTGGCTTCCTGGTTCATGCTAGTTGCAGGAACAGTTCTAGCTCTTTCAGCTGAGCACTTAAATGGGGTCTGTGAGCAGCATGTTACAAATTGCTTAATGGTGACACAGACCCGCTGTGACCCTGGAGCTGAGCAATGTGCATGGCTCTCAGAGGCAGTGAACATGCCTCCACCATGTTAATAGGCAGTGCACGGAGAGAGTCATTTCTAGACATGCCCATTTAGCATTTTTTTTAAAAGTGATACTGGTAAAAAAAAATTACAGATACACATGCAATAAAGACAAATCCAGATAGAAAAAAACCTCTAAATGGGTCATGGTGTTGGATAAATGTACATAGGCTTGGGAGAGAGAAGGAATAGTTATAAAAAGAAGTAAATAGTTAAAAAAACCAAAGTCTTTAAAGGGACAGAGTACAGTCATAGATTAAAGGAGTAAAAAAAAGCCATGTAAATACGGAAAATACACAGTGAGACTGGATTATGTATATTATTATGTTTTCTTTGAATTTTTTGACTGTGAAGGAGCTAAGTACAGAGAGACATTTCATTGTAGGTGATGCTAATCTAGAGCAACATATGCACTTTTTTCTTTTTTTATTGATTTTATTGAGTTATACATTTTTCTCTGCTCCCTTTCCTTCCTCTACCTCCCTTTCAACCCTCTCCCATGGTCCCCATGCTACCAATTTACTCAGGAGATATTGTATTTTTTCTATTTCCCATGTAGATTAGATTCATGTATGTCTCTTTTAGGGTCCTCATTGTTGTCTGGGATTGTGATTTATAGGCTGGTTTTCTTCACTTTATGTCTAAAAGTCACTAATGATTGAGTACAAATGGTACTTGTCTTTCTGGGTCGGGTTACCTCACTCAATACGATGTTTTCTAGATCCATCCATTTGCCTACAAATTTCAAGATGTCATTATTTTTTTCTGCTGTGTAGTACTACATTGTGTAAATCTATCACATTTTCCTTATCCATTCTTTGGTCGAGGGGCATTTAGGTTGTTTCCAGNAAATTTCAAGATGTCATTATTTTTTTCTGCTGTGTAGTACTACATTGTGTAAATCTATCACATTTTCCTTATCCATTCTTTGGTCGAGGGGCATTTAGGTTGTTTCCAGGTTCTGGCTATGACAAACAGTACTATTATGAATATACCAACATATGTACTTTAAAGCTATCTTGACTTCAAAATTTGGGTCTAAGGATATGTTTTGGAAAAGAGGTTCTGCTTTTGTTTCCACAGAGGATGAGAACCTGTGGATTCCTTCCAGACTAATGTGGTCTGATGGACCAAGACCATCTGAAAGGTCTTCATGAACACTCAAAAATGCTTCACCCAACAAAAAGCAGTTTGGAGAGAACTATGCCCAAATTCCCAAATATTGTTTATAAATGTTTGTTTACATTAAAAGTGTGATATGCTATAGAGATGAATACTTTGCATTGGTATGGACCTTGGTTTATTAATACAAACTTAAGGTCAATTTTGTTATATATATACACACACACATATATGTATATATATTCATTTCTGCTCTTGATTAAGGCATTGTGTGTGTGCAGCTCATTTAGAAATGTAATGTATAATTAAGAAATACAGGTTGATTGATAATCTATAATAGTCAAGCATCTAGTCATGCTAGTTAGGTTTTCTAGATGTACAGAAATTTATTTCAGATAGATGGCTATTCTTCAAACCTTTCAGAGACTAACAGAATATGGCCTTTAAAATGTTTTAAGAACTGAGGACTTTTTATGACAATGAGACACATCTGCTCCTGGCACCACCAATCTACTTTAAGAGGATGATGGGCATCGAAGAAGCTTCTTATGGAATTTGCTAGCCATTTGGGCAAGAAACTGCTCTTGCCTGGACTTCTTGATGTTATGCTGTATTAACTGGACCCACAGAAAAATGACTGCTGAACTTGACTAAAGGTGAGACAGTCCTTCGGTGTTCCTGCTTCATGAAAGAGCCTGCCCAGGCATTCTGCAGAACACAGAAGAAAGTGACTGACAAACTGCCAGTATAGGTGGAACTGTCTTTGAAATTCCCTGCTTCATTGAAAAGTATGCCAGATACTATGGGCCTATAGGTTGAAGATTGGGTACCCCAATGTTTCAGAAGATCTTTGGGTGACTGTCCAGGCAACGAGATGTTTCTGTCAATTCTAGAGTTTTGGAAATTACTTACAATGCACTTCCTGTTAACTTAGGTAATATTTTATCCTTCTGGGGTCTTTGATGGAGTTGAAGAATAGATAGATATAGTTTTTCTTAGTTATGATAAAAGATAAAGTAGATATAAATATTGTAAATATAATTCTCACTTGATAACTGTGTTGTTGTATGTAATCTAATATTAAATATTAAAGTTAAATCCTTCCTTTTTATTTAGACAGGAAAGGGAAGGTGATGTGGGATTCCTCTATGTAAGCTGTGAATACCATTGGCTAATGAATAAAGCTGATTTGAGCCTATTGCATAGTAGAATAAGGTAAGGAGGGAATCCCAAGCAGATAGATGTAGAGAGAGAGAGTAGGCAGAGTCAGAGAGGAGCCACAGGTGCCACAGGAGACAGATGCTGGATGGAACCTTACTGGTAGGCCACAAGATTAACAGAGATGGGCTAATTTAAGATGTAAAAGCTAGCTAGCAATATGCTTACGTGATTGGCTAAGCAGTGTTTCAATTAATACATTTTCCGTGAGGTTATTTCGGGTCTGGGTGGCCAGGAATGAAAAAGTGCCTCTGCCAATAGACTGGTGCACAGCGTGGATTCTGGGAAGCATGATTTAAAAGATCACGGTGTCTGGAAAACTCCCAGGAGCTCATGCTGTGGATGGAAGTATGTAAAGCCTGTGTGATACCTGATGTGAGTGGAGACCAATGGGCAGATCCTGCTTTCCTGCTGCCACTCTGAACAGAGTGTTAGCGCTGCTGCGGGCCTTATCTAGTGAGGGGAAGAACAGCTTCAGGAACCTGGGTTGCTGCCCTCAGATCAGACTCCATCTTCAGTAAACCCTGTGTACAGACCTAGTTCTCTCTGCTTTTATTGTCCCTGTCTGTGCAGTGAGGCAGGGGTCTGTGAGCACTATAGACCTATTCTGAAGATCCAGTCTTTTAGAAGGTCAAACATCTAAGTGGATGGCAAAAAAAGATAACCTATGACTCCACTTCCTGACTAGACACCCAATAATGCACTGAGCACTTTGGTGTCCCATTTAATTCCCACAATAACTTCATGAGATAAGCACTGTCATTACTTACGTTTTTATAGATGGAGAAAATGGGCTAAGATATGTCAGAGAATGTACAAATGCAGATAGCTGTCATTAAAGAACTATGATTTGCCCTTTGGCTTTAGAGCTTCCATACCTTGCTGGGGCCCTTTTTGTGGATGTCAGGGGGCACCCCTCAGCTACATTGTGTGCACACCCCACCCCTTGTCTCAGTAATTCTCTCCCCTAAGAGGTAGCCCATAGAATTTCTCACCTTCGTCTATAATGAGCACCAAAGCAGGTCTGTGCTGCTATAGAAATGGACACAATGTGAGTGTTAGTAACAGGGTACTGTGCACAGCAAAAAGCAATGGGTTAAATATGCTTTTGCCAGCGTGAGGAGATCACAAAGCAGGAGGAAATGTGACAGAGAAGTCGTGGGATAATGAGAAAACTCCACTTACACACATATATAATGCAAAGTACTAATGCATGCTGTGTAAATGTGTACAGATAAAAGTGCGTGTTTCGCAGAGACATATGTGGGAATAGAGGATTGTGAGTGCAAAGTAAGGGAGAAAGTGGACAAACCAACACATGTAGTCACTATACACTGTGCACCCCAGTCTCTCAGGGCAGTCCTAAGAGACAGAAGTACCACAGAGCCAGCACCCCTAGATAGAGCTATGGGGACAGTCCTGGGTCATGGGCAGCTAGGACACTCTTTGTTTTAGCAGACTGAAATTTGACTGCTGATTACTGCCCAATTGTGCAGGTTGCTGCAAGCCCTGTTGTGCAAAGCAGAGGATAGCTTTTTTCCCCTTCTGATGACAGCAGGGCTCTTGTCATTTGTCTTCTAGTGAAAAGTACAAAGAAACCTTATGTCCCTGATGGGATGGATTTCTGTGGAGTTCTTTTTGGATGGACTAACTCTGGGCCATCTCTTCAGCTCCAGTAGCCCGGAGGCAGAGGGATGGAAGGGAGCTAGACTTTGTTTTTTCTTTGCAATGCATCAAGTCATTTTTAACTTCTTAGCACTTTTCTCAAATCCTTGTGACTAAATCTCTAACATCCTGTTTATTTTCCTGTTTCTGGCTTCAGTTGTGTGGTCAACTGCTAGAACACGGGATGCCTTTTCTTCTCCAGTCTTTCCTTTTTTGTCATCTCTCTGGGTTAGTCTTTTTTTTATTTAAAGTGGCACTTCATTTATTCTCTTTTGAGTCTTTTTCCCCCTACTGTGAAACAGTGGTAATAATATCGTTTATGCACAGAATGCGAGAGCCTTGATTTAAAAATGTACAAACAAGAAGAAAATAAAAGTATCAGCTCTTTCTTTTCTCCTAACTGGATTAGCCAAACTCTTTTCAATAAAAAGTGATTGGCTGAGATTAGGTGCTGCTGAATTGGCATGAGGGAGAATTAACTGGTGGGGCCATTCCCTCCATCTGCCATGCTCCCCTTTTATTCCTTATTCCTTATGATAGCTCCAGAAACTGATTTCTTTCTGATAGCAATCAGATCCTTTAGCCATATCACTTATGACTGTTATAAAGTCTATATTATTAAGAGTATTTGATTAATATGTGTGTTAGTGAGGATTTTCTAGAGGAACAGAGCCAATGGCATAATGCATATATTTATTAAAGATTTCTTTAAACCTCATCTTATGCTAAAATAGCAGCAACAGCTGAATTGTACCCTGAGAGGTTGAGTACCTGGTCCTTGCTTGGTTCTTGAGGCTAAGAGCCTCAGCAGTCCCAATGTGTTGAAAACCCAAAAGGTTCATGGGGAGTCCTTTGGTCCTTACTTTACAAAGGAAGCCTGGAAACACTAGTTCTGATATCAGCAAAGGAATTATCAGCAGCATCAGAACTGCCAGAGGGAAGGGCAAGCAAGGTCAGAAGGTGAGTGAGGAACTGTCCTTCCGCCATCCCTTCCTATCTGCTACCAGAAGGTGCCACTCACAGTTGGGGTGCATCTTCCCATATCAGTTAAGGCGCTCAGGACAATTCTTCACAGAAGGCTCTCTACCAAGGTGATTCTAACTTGTGGCAAGTAAGTTCCTATGAAAACCACCCATGACAATCAGCTTCCTTCTTTGACCCTGAAGACAAATCAGAGAATCAGAAAACAGTTATAGTCATATCGTTTAGCAGAAAACACAGTAAGTAAGGATACCCTGAAAATTATAAAACTGAATTCTGGCACCTTAGGTTCATAGTCTCTCATTCTCTGAGAGCCTATTTTACTTAACAAATTCCATAGACTTGCTAAGGACTTTCTTCATGTTACCTGGTTAAGTATACAACTGGCCGAGTTTCTCTTCAAAAACAATATAATATTTGCTCTTTGTATAGATCCTAGAAAACTGAGAACCTTCCCCAACCAAAAATACAATGGCAGCTCATAACAGTTCAACCCAGTGGGTGCCCCAAGGGCCTCTCATGCTCCAGACTGTGAGAGTCCCTGGGATCAAAATGGAATACTGGACCATGTTCCCCCCCAAAAACCTGTTCAACAGTTTTAGAAATGCTTCTAAATTGGAGTCAATGCCTAGAACAAATTTGGGGTGATGATAGTTCAGTAGGAAGGGAAATGAGCCTGACCTATGTCTTGTTCTCAAGTTACCATGTCTTGTGTCTTGTCCCTCTGTCTGGACAAAAGTCTGGGTCCCAAATAACATTTACACCTCACAATATTTTTAAGTGTAACATTTTGCTCTCATTTGGACCTGGCTTTGCTGACAACACATAGATTTCCTCTTCCAGAAGCCGTTGCTTGTTCTCAGAGCTGCTGACTACATTGCTCAGACATCTAATCTATTTTGAGAAGTATTTCTCTTTGGCTTCTTTCCTTTCACTCGCAAAGGTTGATAGTCACATCTTTATGTTGGAAAATGGGGAAACTAAGGCTTAACTCCTGGGTTTGCCAGTAAAAATGATTTATGTGCTTACTTTGTGAGTGTGTTTCTGTGTTTTGGTAGTGTATATCTGTGTGAGTGTGGGTGTCTGTGTGTCTGTGTTGAGTGTATGCCTACGTGTGTGTGGATGAATGCCCCTGGCTATACCTGCAGATATCAGAGAGGAAGAGGATGTCAGATCATCTCTATGACACTACATGTTTTCATTTAAAGCAGGGTTTCTACTTGGACCTAAGCCTTTCATTGTCTCTTCTGGGTCAAAAGCCAGCGAGTCCCCGAGATCCTCCTTCTCTGCTCAGAGTAATGTTACAGTTGTGAAGTGATACTACCCTTTTTGGGTGCTGGTATTCAAACTCCATTCATCACAATTGCCCAGCAAGCACTTTGAGGGACCTCTGTAGCCTTAGTGGTTTCACGTTTTTGAAAGGCTATAGAAGACTATTTAATTTACAAGTCATCATGTTAAGTTTTCTTTATGTTCTTAATTGATACGCTCAGTTGTTACTACTGTGGGTATATGGAGTTTCCGTTGTTGTTTACAAATTAATATTTTAGTGATCATATTACTAGTACTGATTTAATATCACTGCTTCTGTTCAAAATGGCCTTCTCATTGCCAATTGATATCAGTCTTGCTGGTTTTCCTAGTCTCTACTTTCTCTCAGGATGACACAGCTGTGCTCTAATGGCAGATGTGTTGCTTCAGGGGCAGCATTAGTTACAAATGGCTTGGCCACTGGCCTTTAATGCTATTATGTATCCATCAATCATTTGGCCCATGTTCTGATTTTCTGTAATCTCAAATTTTGATTGCTAACTGCCTGAAGGAAAGGATCTTCCTGACAGTTTATCACACCTCAAATTAGACCAACACTGCTTTCATAGAGGTAACTTTTGTCTGCTTCTCATTTCCAAATGGGATGAACTCTGTAGTCATAGAGCATATCAGGAATCACCCTAAATAACAGAGTGAAGTTGTCCTGGGAGCCCACATCTTCCATAAGTAAGTGGATTGCAGCAATCATGTGGCTGGCCACTGCATTTCATTTGTTCCGGCAGCAGTAGGTTTTGAGTTCTGATATATAAGGGACTCAGATTTCTTTGGGTTATCAATACAATATTAGTTCTAAAAAGATTTTTTTGGTCTAAATTTGAGTCCAAGACAAAAATGGTTTATATCCCCATTTACTATTTGTCTATGTTTAAATTAAGCTAATAAACTTTCAGTTATGATATATGAGATTTTATATATTATATTTCATTTGTCATTACAGAATGTAATTTTCATTTTTCACAACCATTTTCCTGCTTTATTTACTCATTCTCTTTTTTTCCCCACTGCTCTCCACTGTTCCCAACCATGTGTGTCTTCTTTTCTTCAGAGCCTATTTGATGAAAAAACAAAACACAAAACATTTGGGTCTTGTTTGTCAAAACTAATCACTGCCCATGACACTGGAGTTGGGGGAGGGGAGGATGTTTATACAACAAGAAGGGTGATAATTTGAAACTGTTAGATTGTATTCTAAATGAGCTGAGGGCCATTGTTTTGGACCTTGAGCTGAGTTGGACATGCCAACCTGTGATACTGCTGTAATTGTTCCAGATGCTGTTGCAGAGAAATAACAGCCACAGAAACTCTGAGAACTAAACCATCAGTCGGCAGCATCCAGACACAGTCAAATATCCCTGATGATAGACAGAAAAATTGAGATTTTAGGAGTGAGTGTATCTAAGAAACCAGCATTTGGAAATGGTGAAGCAAATTAAGTCAGCATAGAACTCAGTAGCGCAAGAGCCACACTGAAATATCAGCATTGTTGTATACTATTTTTGAAAATGGTTCACAGAAGGAATATAAAATATTGATGAGTTTGATAATGTATCATTTTTCACATTTCTGAAGTGTTCTAGTACTGAAAACCTTTTCCTTATCCATTTTTCTAATTAGTCACCTTGAGTAATTTCACAACTAGAACCAAAGGAGAATTCACTCTACGGATTACATTCTTGATACAGGCTGTGACAGCCACAGTTAAGTATAATTTTATAGTACACCTTATATAGTTGTGTGCCATGTAGTATTTCTCCTAACTTGCATAGGCAATAGCCATTGTATTATTTATCTTCTTATATATTTTACCTCTTCCACCAGCCAATAAAGGCAACGAATATTCTCTTACAATCATTCTCACTATAATAGGTAATTTTGAGTTGATATCTGAAGCACAATTAAATGAAGCATGATTAATAAAAACTCAGGGTCAGAAATTGGGGTTCAACCTGAAGATCTGAAAAGCAAAACAGTCAGCCACTGGCTTTTACCTCGACCTCAGTCTAAAATGGCGATCCTGCCTCCTAGAATCTCAGAAGGAGACTGTGTCTGAGAGCTGTCTCGCCCCATCTTATATTCCTCTGTAGGGCTGGGGTCAAAGGTGTGCACCACTGGGATTAAAGACATGCACCATCCGATTTCTATAACAACAAGGTGTATACTGGGATTAAAGGTGTGTGTCATTGTGGCTATGAGGATTAAAGATGTGTGTTACCATAATCTGGTCTGTAAGGCTGAGCAGTGGGACTGTTTTACTCTCAGATCTTCAGGCAGTCTTTATTTATTAAAATATATTTGAAATGACAATACATATAACTTCAATTCTCAAACTTTGTTTCAAAAATTTTATTCACATAAACATAAATTGACAAACTGTAGTATGACATCCAAATATGACCTATCACCTACTTCCGTACAGGTTGAGAGCTAGGAATGAGTTTTATGTTTTTGATGTTTGAATAAAGGTAGAAAGAAAAGACCAAGGTTAACATCTACAGTAAAGCAAATTGATTCTAGGTGTTGTTGGTACGGAGCTTTATGAATGGCACCCCACTCTGTGGTCTCATGTAAAATGCCTGATCAAAGCACCTCAAATCTGTGAAGATAATTAAAAAAGGAAGAAGTGTGGAAAATCCTAAGAAAATACCATGAATTGTACTGTGGTATTTCAGTGAGATGTTGGAACATAAGAAGATATAAAATATAAGGAACACTGTATAAGGAATATGAATGTGTAAGTGTGAATGTTAACTAGTAATATATCAATATTAATTTAACACTTATAACAAATATACCCTATTAACATAGCAAAAAGAAAAACTGAGCACAGGGATAGATGAGATCCCCACATCTTCTGTACTTCACATTTTTTTCCTGATAATCTAAATCTCAAGAAATTTTAAAAATAAAGAGAATGACAGAGACTGGTTTTATGATGCAGGAAACCAAGTGTCCATTGAAGGCTGAAAAACCTGCAACAAAATACAACATTCCTTTATGATAAAGGTCTTGGAGAGAGCAGGGATAAAAGGAGCATACCTAAAGGTAATATACAGCAAGCCAACAGCCAACATCAAACTAAATGGAGAGAAACTCCCAGCGATCCCACTGAAATCAGGAACAAGACAAGCTTGTCCACTCTCCACTCTTTCCATATCTATTCAATATAGTATCTGAGCTTCTAGCTAGAGCAATAAGACACCAAGAAAAGATCAAGGAGATACAAATTGGAAAAGAAGTCAAACTCACTATTTGCTGATAACATGATAGATAGTTTACATAAATGACCCCAAAAATTCTACCAAGAAACTTCTACAACTCATAAAAACCTTAAATAATGTGGCAGGATACAAGATTAACTCAAAAAATCAGTAACCCTCCTTTACACAGATTATAAATGGGCCGAGAAAGAAATCAGAGAAACATCACCCTTCACAATAGTCACAAATAACATAAAATATCTTGGAGTAACTCTAACCAAACAAGNGAAATCAGAGAAACATCACCCTTCACAATAGTCACAAATAACATAAAATATCTTGGAGTAACTCTAACCAAACAAGAAAAGACATGTATGACAAGAACATTAAATCTTTGAAGAATGAAATTGAAGAAGACACAAGAAAATGGAAAGATCTCCCATGCTTTTGGGTAGGTAGAAGTAACATAGTAAAAATGAGAATCTTACCAAAAGCAATCTACAGATTCAATGCAATGCCCTCAAAATCCCAGCAAAATTCTCACAGACCTCGAAAGAAAAATACTCTAAATAGAAACGCATAAAGCCCAGGATTGCCCAAACAATCCTGTACAATAAAGGAACTTATGGAGGCATCACAATCCCGGACTTCAAACTCTCCTACAGAGTTACAGTACTGAAAGCAGCCTAATATTGGCATAAAAACAGACAGCAGGACCAATGGAACTGAATTAAGACCCGAATATCAATCCAAACACCTACAAACTCCTGATTTTTGACAAAGAAGCAAAAAATATAAAATGAAAAAAGAAAGCATATTCAACAAAGGGTGTTGGCATAACAGGATATCGACATGTAGAAAAATGAAAATAGATCCATATCTATCACCATACACAAAACTTAAGTCCAAATGGATCAAAGACCTCAACATAAAACCAACCACACTGAACCTCATAG
>LOEQ01002725.1:281264-296899 GCA_001685075.1 Bramus lutescens
AAGAAGAAGAAGAAGAAGAAGAAGAAGAAGAAGAAGAAGAAGAAGAAACAAAATTTGAAGTTTATCATAATATCTTCTTTCCAGATTTGGATATTTTAATTGTTTCCAGATTATAGGGTATTGTCACATAGGAGATAAGTTTGACCTTAATTTTATGTTTAGTTTTTCCATCTTCCTCAAATATGTCTTTTGTTTCTTTTATATTTATTTATTTGGAATTGTGCTTATTGTGCTACGAGGTTTTGTTGACTTGGAGATGGCATTTTTAGTTGCAATCTTAATACATCTTTTGGATATATGATCCTTGACCGAGATTATCTCTGTTAGTGTCTGAACATACCATTCATTTTTTATTCTAGATGCTGTTGCTACTGCTGCTGAATCAGTTTTCAGCCTTTGCTGGTGATCTGTTTCTCCCTGGGTCTTTTTAAGAGCTTCCCTCTGACCTTTATGTTTTCAGTTTTATTCTGCAACCAGGTAGGAAGCCATTGGATTTTCTGCATCCGAGGATCTGCGTCACTAAGAGCTGGCTCTGCAGTGTCTCCCTGGAAGGTTTGGTCCTGATCTGCTAGCACTATTTTGATAGGTTTGGGAAACTTGAGGAGGTGGGCTGAGCTGGAGGGAGCAGGACATTACTGGTGTTTCTCTGAGTCCTCCATCTCCCTCTCCCCCTTCTCTCAACCCCCCCTCTTTCCTTCTGCTACTTCTTCCCTTTCTCCGCCCCCTCTATGAGGCAAATGTTCTCTACTTCTTTACTCAGCCATGATATTCTGCTTCGTTATAAACCCAGAGTCAACAGAGCAAAGGATTTCGGACTGGAACACTTGAAGCCATGGGCCCAAATAAACTTGTCTTGCTCTATGTGTTCTGGTGCTTTCTGGTATTTTGCCACAGCACTGAAAAAATCAATATAGGTATATTTGGTGATTTGGTGAGGGGAAAGTTATTGGTTTCTGAAAATTTTCCCCTCCTCCATTCTGCCCAGCACCACCTGGACAGATGCCTTATTTATAGTCTTTTCTTAGTTTTCCTATGCTGTCTTGGTAATTTCTTCCAAGTATTTTCAAGTTCCTCAAGTCACTGTTTAGTGTTGTGTTATAGTTGGCTTATGAATTTATTGCTTTGAGCTTTTAAAGCTCAGAAACCTTCATATCCTACTTTGCCTTTTGTACTTTTAATCTTTGAATCTCTTCTTTCTTTTCTAGACATGCTTTTTACATATTCTGTGTTTATTAATTTGTATACCTACAGACTTTGTTGGTGAATCAGGGCTACTACATTGGTGCCTTGTTTTCTTATGTGCCATATGAGATATGCGGAACGACTCAAGGTCTTATTTATGTATTTATTTATTGTCTTCTATAAGACTCCTACAGGAACTACTGACTTAACTTTAGTTTAAACTCAATTTAGACAACTTATTGAATTATGGCTTTAGTTACAAAATTTTGGGATAAGAATTTTTCCTCTCACTGTTTCTTATTTCAGCTCTAAATTTAGGTGAGTTAAGTGTTGCATGTGTGTGTGGGTCTTCTCTCGAGGATATTGATTTTATAGCAGGATTGCCCATATAACGTTATAAACTTATCATGGCCTAGGCTTGTATTTCATTACTCAAGTGTAATCAAAACCCAAGATGTTAGTGGGATTTTCTGAGCTAAGATCCTAAACACGTGATTTATGACCCTATAGAATAATTTCTGGCCTCATATTTATTCCTTTTCCTTTATGGTCTATGTTACAGCACAGAAGCAACTTTTATATATTAATTTGGCTTTAATATATGTGTTCCAAGAGAAGTAAGTCTTCTTAAATGCCACTCTGAGAGTATCCCAAAGGACACTCTCAATTTACCTTTAAAGAACACCCCAATATACAAATTTATTAGAAAGAATTAACACATGAAAGAACCTGGAAAAATTATTAATATCCATGAGTGATAAATGAACTACTTTCTATGATGTTTCAGTGACTGTTAAGCTGTAGAGTCTTAGAGATTACCTAGTCTATCACTGTCTTCTGTGTCTCTCTAGAAGTTATGTGGGTACTATTGTATGTGTTCAGTAGTAACTACTGAAAACCACGGCTAAGATGCTATTCTTTGCTCTTTGGACTTAATGGTTCCATGGGAGTGGTAGACAGCCTTCAGGATGGTACATAATTTTAACAGCAGAGACCATTCACAACTGTGGAACCACTACAAACATCTCAGTCAGTAAGGGGTTAGGGAAAGTTTCCTGGGTGCATAATCATCGCATTTAAAAATTTTAAAATTAAAAGGGTAGGAGTTAGGTGGATAGAGCAAGAAATCCATCCATCCATCCATCCATCCATCCATCCATCCATCCATCCATCCATCCATCCATCCAATCAATCAAACAAACAAACCTTTAGGAAGAGGGTTAGGGCAGCAGAGGTTAGTAAATATAAGTCAGTAACAGATCGTAGAAACATCATACAAAAACACATTATCTGGATGTACTGACCTGTGTAAAACCTGGCATTTGTGAATAAGTGCATATGTGCATGAATAAATAGTAAAAAGAGAACTCTTGCTTTAAGATCTTCCTTCATACAGAAATAATATAGATTAAATGTGGCAAACTTTGAGCTACTTTTCAATGAAAATGTTTTATTATGTGTAAATTAAGTAAAACATTCTGCACTTTCAAGTTGTTAAAGACTAGACTGACATTTTGAATTTACTAGCTAACTTAAGAAATTTTCATTTTAAATGATCTTAAGATTGAGAGACAGATATAAAAATATTTAGAAAGGGGCTGTTATGCTTCATGCAACCACTGCAAAGCTATAGCAAAAACAAGGTAACGGAAATAAGCATTATAAAATATCAACAGCTATTAATTCTACGTTTTAACTATATAGTATTCTTTTGTATTTCTGAAAAAAACTTGGGGCTGGTGAGATGGTTCAGAGGTTAAGAGCATTGGCTTCTCTTCTAGAGGACCTGAGTTCAATTCCCAATGCCCACACGTCATGTTCCAAGGGTTTGATGCCTCTTCTCACCTCCTTAGGCACTGCACACATGTGGTGCGAATTCATACAGACAGCCAGACAGACACATGTATACATAAAATTAAATAACTGAACATTTAAAAACTATAATAAGAACATGAAAACTTCTAAATGTTTATCAAACGAGAGTTGCAAATACAAATACCTAGTCATAAGTTATAGAGGGTTTAAAAAAATTGAAGGTTTCGGTCCTTCTGCTTCTTCCTCCAAGTATGGTCTGACTTTTTTCATGAGTAACACAAGAGTTAAAAAGGATAAAAGCTGCATTTTCTAAATTTTAGACCATTATGTGTATACGAGGCTGAACAAGATTCAGTAATGATTAATTTTGCTTGGGATAGTGATGGGAGCCAGAGTTATAATTGGTGGTGCAAATTTGTAATAAGGAGAGTGCTGAGTTTAGTAATTACTTTTGTGCCAAAATTGGACACGATGGCCAAGAAGATGTTAATTAAGAGATCTACACTGTATGTTTGAGGTGCAGGTTCCCCAGTCTTTATGACCTTTTGTGAATATTTATCATTCTAATTATCAAAGAGCCACATGAGACATTAATATGTTCTATAAAAATACTGTTTTGAAGGCTGTTGGTTTCTGAATTTGGGAGTGAGGTCTATGGCGGTATTCCTCCACATGCCGGCTGGCATCTTGTAGAAACCAGAAAACTGTCTCTTTTAATACTGTGTAATTGTACAATGCACTGACTCATAGATTTTTACATTTGTATGAAGACTTTGATTCATTGTGTGACTAACTCCCAAACATAGACCATGACATAGCAGCACGCATTTTCCAGACAGGAAAACAGGACCATGCTTCCAGGTCCAGCTGGTTTTGGTTGTGAAGTACATGTTGATTGGACAGTAGTGTGAGCCTTCTGAAACAATAACAAATAACTGGAGATAAACAAGCTTATACAGAAAAAAGGCTTATTTTGGTGCACAGTTTTGGTTTTATTCCATAATTTATTTCCTCTGTAGCTTTGGGCCCATGGAAGGATAACATGGCAGAAACACATTACAGAGCAAAGCTATTCAACTCCTGGAAAGAGGAAGGAAGGAACCCTGGTCCTACTATCCCTTCTAGGGACCACTCCCAATCACCAGAAGATGCACTACGGGGAGCCTCATACATTAAAGTTCCTACCACCTCCCAATAGCACAAGCTGAGGCTAAACTTTTAACCCATGGGACTTTGCAGGGTATTTAGGACCCAGACTTTAGCAATAGTCCAGATATGAAAAGACAACATGATTTGTTAACAACAAAGTAAATGGGCAGGAAGTCATATGGAATTCTAACGCACTGTAAAAGAAACTGATAGGTGAGATTGACTCGCTAATCACGGGGAGCAACAAGAAAAGGAAAGGACCACCATCACATCCAGCAATAGCCACATCAGCAGCAAAAGCAAAAGCAGATGCTCTAGGAAGAGAGGCAGATATAATGGTCCATCAGAAGCAAGAGGCAGTGGGATGCATTCCTGGGTTGCCTGTGGTGTGTGAAGTCTGGCTGCTACCATGTGAGGGAAGGAGGTTGTTTCTAGGAAAACGCCGTCTTCTGTGAGAACAGTGTGGGTGAAAGAAGACCCTTTTCTTTTCTTACTCTCTTCAGCAAGACACAAAACATCAAATGTTTGTTTCTATATGACAAGGTGACATGTAGAAATTAATTCCAGGTTGAGGCTAAATTATTATCAGGGATATCAATGTTTGTATGAGGTTTTAGTGAACTGACTTTCAAACCAAACAATTTGACATGATGAGTGTTAGCTAGTACTTGGTGATAGCAGAAAAATGAGCCCCTAAGGATATCTACGGCTTGCACATATTTTTATGCCCGCGAATGCTATGCTACACAGCCAAAAGGGCCCAAAGTTGTAGTTGTAGATGACTTAGGCTTATGCATATTGAGATATGGAAGTTGTTCTGGGTTACTTGGGTTTACATAATATATTCATTTAGGTCTTGAAAATTGGAAGAGGAAGGTGGCAGAATGAATTGAGTTGTAAGCAAAGAAGAGCAGAGAGGGGCTCAACATGCAAGAAGGATCCAGTCTGCACTGCTGACTGTGAAGATGGAGGAAGGGGCCAGTTATATGAACTGTCTTCAAAAGTTGGACAAGTGCACTGCTAACAGCCAGAAAGAAACCAGTTTCACAGTGGAGGATCTGAACTCTGCCAAGTACTGAAATGAGCAGGGAAATACATGCACACCTTCAGAGTCTTCAGAAGGGAGCATAGCCCTGTCAGCTCTTGGTTATGGCCTTTGAGTTCATAAGCAAAGGCCCTACTGAGTCAGAGTTCTGACCTCATTTAAAACTGTGAAATTTGTCACAGAAAATGAATGCAGCACTCACGGCAAGTGTCTTTACTGGGGAAGTGGGGGTGTGATGTGGCTGACAAGCTTTCTTCTTGGCAGTTCAGTATATGACCAAAGCAAAGGAGCCCTGAAGAGCTCAGCACTGACAGTGAGCATTTGCTAAACTTTACTAAGTAGCAGGAGGCTGTGCCTGAAGCATGGCTAATGCACGAGACAAAGCAGACGAAAGAGCTCCACTTGGGTTTCTTCAGTCCTGCGACTAAGAAAACAATAGGAAAAACCCTCCACATAATACTGGGAGGTGATGAGACCTGTGGAGAACGATAGTAGGGGAAGAGGGAGGGGTGAACTGGGATGCAGTTTTAGAATGAGAATGTTCACTCAGAAGTTGACATTTCAGAAAAAGTCTGGAGGATGCCAGGGAGTGACCACTGAGGTGATCAGGGGAAATGACATTGAAACCCAGAAAGAGCCAGATGAACTGTACCTGGACAAGCCAGTGACAGATCCTGAGGGTCTTCAGACCTGGCCAGGAAGTAGACTGTGGCTCAGAGTGAGCTGGGAGCAGGGGGCTGTGGGAGCTTTGCGAGCTGATGTGGTAAGAGTGAGTGTGCCATTAGTGTTTGCAGTGGGTAAGAACACCCCAAACACACAGCTGGTAACAGGAAGTAGCTTTACTTGCTAAACAGGCAGCAAGGGCAAGAGAAACTAAGGGTTCATCATGAGCTTGTGCCTTGTGGTGTAGACTTGGTAACGTTCTGGGATGTTTGGACTCTCTCCTGCAGATCTACCATTTCCCAGATGGTTGAACAATCTAGAAAGCTTTCTACACTGAGGCATACAGTGCAGGGAACACACAACGTGTTGTGGGAGTTTCACGTGTCTGAGAAGGACTTGAACACAGCCTACTCTAGCTAGGCTTCCTCTTTATCATAATGTTGCATTGCTCTCCACAGCACAAGTACAGTGGTGGGGAGAACTGTGGAAAACTGTCCTGGAGAGAGGCTTGGGGGTGGGGAGAGAAAGAGGAGGAAGAAGAAAAGAAGAAAAAAGAGGAAGAACAAAAAATGGAGGGAATATGCAGTAAGAATGACCTGCTCAAAACTCATCTAGTAACTCTAGATAGAGGTGTGATGAACTTGGAAGTTGTAACAATGATGAAACTGCATCTGTCTTGAAAGTGTGTGTGTGAGGGGTTAGTGAGATGGCTCAGTGGTTAAGAGCACCGACTGCTCTTTCAATGGACCTGGGTTCAATTCCCACAGAGCAGTTTGCAACTGTCTGTAACTCTAGTTTCAGGGGATCTGACACCCTGGCAGAGACATCCATGCAGGCAAAATACCAATCCACATAAAATAAAAATAAATTATTAAAAAATAAAAATAAAAAAGAGACATGTAGAGCTATGACAGCTGTGTCTGAGGTGAGCATGAGATTCATACTTATTAGTAAAAAGAACCTAAGTCTTGAATCACTTTTGTGGATCATGTTCTTCAACAGCAGTTTTTAAAAATCTAAGGAAATTTTGCAGCTACTACTAGGACAGTTGGAAGAAATATGCCACAGCTGTTCACAGTGCTACCAATGCTTCTTATACCTTAACTGTTACTGCTTTTACAGTGAATAGACTGGTATGATTTAGATACTTTAATTTAGCAGATCAGACTCCTGCTAATGTGCCCATGATGAGACACTTGGGGGCATTTGCCTCTCATCTCTTCTGGTTTAGTTTCCAAACTTAGCAGTTCGTTTTACATTTTATCCCAGGGGCTGAGCTGAAGTTTTCTGTGTTGAAAGCATTAGTTCAATATTGTTTTCTTGTCTTTCTTTATTTTCGTTTCTTATCAGAAGGCAATTGTTTCCCAGAATGGGATGGACTTATTTGCTGGCCTAGAGGAACAGTGGGGAAAATATCAGCTGTGCCATGCCCTCCTTATATTTATGACTTCAATCATAAAGGTATTGAACTTTTTCGAGATGATTGATTGCAACCAGACATTTACTCTTTTCTCTGATGTTTAATAACAGACTTGTGGGGAACTGTGATTTCAGCATCTTTCATGTCTTTCCAGGAGTTGCTTTCCGGCACTGTACTCCCAATGGAACATGGGATTTCATTCATAGCTCAAATAAAACATGGGCTAATTATTCAGACTGCTTTCTGCAGCCAGATATCAGCACAGGAAAGGTAATAACATTTCTATGTTTTTGAATCCCCGAGGAAAACAAGAAAATGTTTTTGTGCAATTTTTGCTTGTCAGCCATTATATACAAAATCCTTTTTATTCAATGACACAATCAGATGTGGCTGAACTTTTCTCCTGTTTTCCTTACACTAGAGTTATCTGGCACACACACGCACATGCATACGTGCACACACACAGTTTATTATATTACATTGTTATATTATTCTATATTATGTTATAGTATATATACAAACAGGTAGTGAGCAACATGATTCATGATTCTTTCTTAATTACTTGTGAATGCCAAATCTCATCCCACTATGTTTCTGAAGGATGTTTTCATCTTAGTGAATGGCACATTTAGTGTGTTTTGTCTCAGAAGATTGCATTTGATGATTTCATTTTAAGTGACAAATCAGAGTTGCAGCATTATATTGAGCGAGGTTCAGTGTATAGGTCTTCCAGCACAATATTTCATAGATATGAGTCAGCTGTGAACCAGGGAAAGTGTGGGCCCATGAGTCAGTTTGCTGATGGCAGGGTTGAGGGCTAAACTCTAATAGGTGTCCCAGTTACCTATTAGAGCGGTGTGATGCTGCAACCATGTGTAAATGTGAGAAAGTTATATCCAGTGACTTAAAAGTCACAGTTAAATTCCAGTCGCACAGTCCTGTTGAGCAAAAGTGTGTGGTGACACATGACCATGCAGCTGGAAACGGGTGTAGCAAGTTGATGTACCATAGAACAGGCCATAAAATGGTGGCTCTGTCTGGAGGGTGGACTGTAGGAGGAAGTGTAGTGTTTTGAAAGCAAATGGCCCCCAAAAGGGAGTAGTGGCACTATTAGGAGGTGTGGCTTTGTTGGAGGAAGTGTGTCACTGTGAAGGCAGGCTTTGAGGTCTTACACATTCTCAAACAACACCCACTGGGACAGTTCAATTCCTGTTGCTTTTGAATCAAGATGTAAGGACTCTCAGCTCCAGCACCGTGTCCGCCTGCCTGCTGCCTTGTTTCCTGACATGATGATAATGGACTAAACCTCTGAGCTGTAAGCAAGTCAGCCCCAGTTAAATGTTTTCCTTTATAAGAGTGGCCATGGTCATGATGTCTCTTCAGAGCAATAGAAACCCTGATATGGGAAGTGTTTGAGATGAAGTTTTCTTTGTCTATTCTGTGAAAATAGAGCTTCTTTTCTTCTTTTTTTGTGACTAAGTTTCACCACCTCAGTGAGCTCTTTGGTAATTTTCAATCTTTAGTTTTGTACTTCCAGGTTGAAACTCTAAACAGACAATGTGAGATTGCTATGCACTTTACAAGACAACTCATTCCAACACTGAGGTAATTACTATGAGGTGCTGCAAAATCATTTCAGTCTTTGACAGAAAAAAAGCACTCACTGATAACTAAATGTGCTTTTAAAATGGCATTAAAATGTGAGTATGAAAAATAAGAAACTTAACACTCGCTGCCAAGTTGTGTGCTTGGTGTTGATCTTTCTTTGTGTATCAAAGACTGACAAACGCTCATCTTTCACAGTGTTGATGTGGCCATTCATCAACATGGCTTTATTTACACAGAACTCTAATCTTTCAACCATTTGTCATGATTACAGTGCATTCTAAGAAGTATAATCATCAAGGATGGCTAATAAACCCGGGATAAATACTGTTTCTTTTTCCCCATTTTAATGTGTGTGTGCATATGTGTGCTTATGTGAGTTTGTATGTGGAGTCCTGAGGTTGGTGTTGAGGTGCATCCCCAGGCACTCATCCACTTTGTTCATTGATGTTGGGTTTCTCAGTCAAACCTAGAGCTTGTCTATATGATGAATCACACTAGTCAGTTTGCTCTGGGAATCTCCTAACTTGTGAGGCTGAAATTAAAGATGGCCCCTATGCCTACTGATATTTATGTGGGCTTCTGGGAATCTAAACTCTGGCTCTTATGCATATATAAACCATTATATAATATTACATATAGTATATCTATTTTTAGCTAATAATAATATCTATTATTACATAGTGGAGATAGATAGATAGATAGATAGATAGATAGATAGATAGATAGATAGATGTATTCCATATGAAAATTATTTGGAAATTTACTAAGAGGTAAAGAATATTGTGAGTATTCAGTAATTTTATGTTCTCAGTATAAAAATGCAAAGGATTATTCTAGGGAGCAGCCTCAGTAGATAAACTACTTAGTTCATGAAGATATACTTCAGATCTCTAGCACCCACGGAAAACAGCAGGATGCGTCTGTAACTGAAGGGCTGTGTGTTGGAGACAAGCAGAGTCTTGGTGCTTGCTGATCAAATCATTGTAGCCAAAATGGTGAACTCTAGGTTCAGTGAGAGATTGTCTCAAAAATTTACACACATGAAATTGCCAAAGAAGAGACTTAATTAACAAAAGAATAATTAAAGTTAATTGCTTGGAAACATGGAGAATTCAAAAAGACCTACAACACTGACCTCTGACATCTGTACACACGTGGGTGAGCTAACCCCATTGGAACTTGATATGTCAGACGGCAGTGTTTATAGAAGGTACCATGTAAGCACTCTCTTATCTAATAGACATATGCAAATTAGAATACAATTATCAATTTATATTAAACGTCTCAAAGGGCTTTCATGAGTGTAGTTTCCTTGTTATAACTGGGAGGTACAATCTCACAGTAGATTTCCTGGTCTCCTGGTTTGTAAAATCTTTCTGCCCCTTCTTCTGCCATGTTTCTTAAGCTTCAGGTGTCATATTGCAGCTTTGTTACTTGAGGACGATATGGCTGCCTAAATAAGATTTATCTTTTTATAGAGATAGATGAAACTATTTAAAATTTGTGTAGCCTCACAAAAGGACACACACAGATAGCTTAAACTATTTTGAGTGATGACAAACCTAGAATATTCATTCTCCAACTTTAAAATGTATCACAAAACTTAGTAACCAGGGCATGGTATAAAAAGAGACCTATGGAATGAATAGAGAAGTTAGAAGTGAATCTACGTATTCATGGCCAAGTTTGAGAAAGGAACCTGAAAACACACAATGGGGAATAGACAGCCTTTTCAATAAATGATGTTTGGAATGCTGTATATCACTATTCTGAAGAGTACAAGGACCTGTTATTTCATGTACAAAAGTAAAGTCAAATGGTCTAATGACGTCATTGGAATTTCTGGAATTGTAAAACTAGCAGAAGAGCACACAAAGGGGAAAAACTTCACCAAATCCATCTGAGTTTTGGATGTGGTCTCCAAAAACATAAACAACAGCAATACAGACAAAAGGGATCCACCCAACCAGGGAAATAATCTTCAGGACAAAGAGACAACCCACAGAGCAGGACCACATACACAAGAGCCATAAGAGAATGTATCTGTACAAACATGGTACAACAGACCTCTGGTTCCATCATATGGCTGGTAAGGATTGTGAGTTCAAAGTCAGCCTGGCCTAGTAGTGAGGATATATCAAGATACATACAGAAAAGGACAAATCAATATAAGAAATAAAGCAATTACTTCACAGGCTAAGGATGTAAATAGGCATTTCTCAAAGGATAACAAGCAACAGCCAACAGACATAAAAACATAGTCAACGTTACTAATAAGAAAAATGTAAAAAATGATTTATCATCAGAAAATGTAAATCAAAACTACAATAATAGATATCCTGTATCTATTGGAACAATTATTACCAAAATGACAAAAAGAAAAATAGCAAGATCTTAGGAAAGGGGACCCAAGCCAGACGGTGGTGGTACATGTTTTTAATCCTAGCACTTGGGAGGCAGAGGCAGGCAGATCTCTGTGAGTTTGAGGCCAACGTGGTCTCAAGAGCTATCTCCAGGACAGGCTCCAATGCTACAGAGAAACCCTGCCTCAAAAAACCAATAAATAAATAAATAAATAAGAAAGAAAGAAAGAAGGAAGGAAGGAGGGAAAGAAAGGAAGGAAGGAAGGAAGGAAGAAAGAAAGAAAGAAAGAAAGAAAGAANNAAGAAAGAAAGAAAGAAAGAAAGAAAGAAGGAAGGAAAGGAAGAAAGGGGACCCTTTCATATCATTCATTGGTGGGAGTGCAAGTCAATACAGCCATTGTGGAAACAGTATTGTGGTTCTTTAAAATAGTTAAAAATTTAATGTTATGTTATCCAGAACCCACTACTGGGTTCATATTCAAAGAAAATACAATCTGAATATTGGAAAGACTTTTGCTTACTCATGTTCCTTGTAGCATTATTTGATTGTCAAGCTACAGAGCATCCTCAGAGTTGCTAGGAAACAAAAATTGTCAGAGCTAACACGAGAAATACCCACATCCCACCAAACTGGATTTTAAAAATACCATTCTCAAGCAATAGATAAGCTATCTTTCAAACACTTGATCAAATCAACTTTTATGGAATACTCAATAATTCAAAAGTCACATCTTTTAGAGCACACACAAAGTTTCAAGATAGAATTTACACCAGTCTAAATAATCTCTCCATAAGTTCCTTGACTGAAATTCTAAATATGGTCTCCTAACATAAAATTATTAATTAAAATTAAAATAATAAGTACATAAACAATTCACAAACAGTTGAAAATTACATGACTGAGCAAAGTTCAAACTGAAGAAATAAAAGTTTGAAGTACCATATATTATGTGAAATGCCAAATGTGAACCTAAAAAGAAAGTTATAATGTTGACGGATTAATCAAAATATGAGATCATTGAAAATTTGAAGTTATTCAATGTAGGAGTACAGCTTCTACACTCAGTGGGGTAATGTCATACCAGAAACAAACATCAAATATAATATACAAAATAATAAAGTAGAACTTTATAGTTGTTCAAACAACATACAATTTAGAAAGAATTTTTAGATAAGAAATAACAATAGAAAAGATATTGCATGAAATATACTCAAAATACACAAATCAACTGAATCTGTTAAAATATGATCCAACTATATGCTATTGATAAAGAACTCACTCAAATATAATAATGTAAATATGATATGAACACACCATGGAAACTAATCAGCAACTAAGAAAAAACAAATTAGTGATGGATATGACAACTTGGATGGATCTCAAGGACTCTTCAGTAAATCTTTTAATGTTTCAGTTGGTTTGCATATGACCATGAAAAGAAAATTGTGTGGTGGAAAACAGATTCAAAGTTGCCAGGTTTTTGGATGCTGGGGGAAAAAGGGGGTAGACATGACCACATATATACTAGATCTTTGTACTGCTAGATGACTTCTGTGTATTGATTTCAATGGTAGTCATAAAAATTTTCATGTGTGATACAAGTACACAGATATATTGGTCAGTAAATTGCAAAAATGTAGATTCTTGGTTTGCATATCTTAGTATAATTATATTACATGTAATCGTTAAAGGACAATGGATAGAGGATACATGAAACACTACTTACACACGAAACACTACTAATACATAAAACACTACTTATACATGAAACACCGCCTATTCTATTTTCTATATTCTGTGATTCTATTATTTTAAATAAAGAAATTTAGCAGGAAATAAAGTATTAATACATGTAACAGTATTGAAGATTATCAAAAGCTGTTTGTCTCAAAAGAGCACACATTTTATAATTTCTAAGAACAGTCTGGAAGAATATGAAGTGTGTGAACAGAGAAAGCTAATTTGTGGTGTCTAACATCAGGATAGTAGTTGTGTGTAGGTAGACAGTGGGTGGTTTTTACTAGCAAGGGACACAAGTGAACTTGGTGTGTTAAAACCTGTCAAGCAGCTTGTCTTAGACTTGTCCATTTTATAGCATGAAAATTACAGCCCGTAAAAGCTAGAGAGAACCAGACACAATATTCCAGAAATAATGTACTTGTTTTGAACCATTTTCTTTTGCATATGTTGACTGTCTTTTCCTCTACAGCAAGAGTTCTTTGAAAGCCTCTATGTCCTGTATACTGTTGGCTACTCCATCTCTTTTGGCTCCTTGGCTGTGGCCATTCTCATCATTGGCTACTTCAGGTGAGTAGTTCCCAGTTAGTTTTCTCCTAGAAGGGATGTTCTAATTCCTTCATGTAAAAGACATCCAATACTTACAATCTGTGCTCTCTATTCTTTTTCTATTGAAATTTTATTTATTTATTTATTTATTTATTTATTTATTGAGATAGGGTCTCATGTAGCTCTGGCTGGCCTCAGATTCACTGTGTGGCTATGTCTTAACTAGGTTTTTTTTTTTTATGGCCGTGAAGAGACACCATGACCATGATAGATTTTATAAAGGAAACATTTAATTGGGGTGGCTTGCCTATGCTTTCAGAGGTTCAGTCTGTTATCATGATGACAGGGAGCAGGCCGATGTGGTGCTGGAGCTGAGAGAGCTACATTTTACAGGCAATAGGAAGTCAACTGAAAGTCACACTGAGGGAAGCATGAGCCAAAGGCATCCCAAAGCCCACCCCCCACAGTGACACACTTCCTCCAACAAGACCACATATCCTAATAGTACTGCTCCCTTTGGGGGCCATTTTCTTTCTAACCACCACACTAATAATGATCTATCTGATCTTGATCCTCCTGCCTCCACTTACACAGTGCTGGGATTGCAGTCTAAACACCTTACTTGATTTATATGGTCATAGGAATTGAATCTAGAGTGTTATGAATGCTAGGCAAGCAGTCTGCCAACTGAGCTACATCCCATTCCAATTCCTCTCTTTGGCTGATACAGGATTATTAATGAAACATTGTTAAATTTCTCTGACAATTAATTTTATGTTTTCTGAAAACTGAAAGCGTCAAGTGTTTGAAGCCTTAAGGTTAATAAATTTCTAGCTCAGTATATTTGTTTGCAAAGTGGTTGCTACTGCACACAATTTAACAAAAATTTTCATTCACAGTGGAGTATCTCATTTTCTCCAAATTATTTTGGTACTATTGGACAAAAGTATGTTCTAAATTATTTCATATCAGCACATAAAACAGTACAACGTTTGTGACCAACAAAATTCTATATAATTTAAGTTGACACAAAATTGTGACGAATAAAATTGAACTACAGCAGAGAACAGCATGTATAGGATGGTTATATTACAATATACATGGTTGTGAGTTCAAGGAGTTGATGGAAGACGTGGTAGATGGGCTATAAGTTCCCCGAGGGAGTACACAGTGATTTACACAATGCCAACCAGTGTGTAGTGGTTTTGTAGGATAGAAAATGGAGAATGAATGTCTCCTACTGAGACCTCAAGTGATACCTAAATATAGGATGTAAGCAAAGAGCAGAAAGGGTAGGACTAATCGAACTCGTGTGTGAGTCAAGGAATCTTGTTACCCGAGAACTCAGAATTTATTTTCTGACCTCTCAATTCATTTAGTGAATATGTACCAGACTCTGACTGATGGGATACAAGTTAAGAGAAGAGAAGAGAAGAGAGAGTGAGAGAGAGGGAGGAAGGAAGAAAGGGAGGGAGGGAGAGAGGAAGAGAGAGAGAGAGAACGTTGTATTGGTACTGTAGTATAACATAGCACAATAGTTAACAGTAAAAATTGGATCCCAATGATGGTAGAATATATTTGAAATGATTACTCATCAAGTTACATTTTAATTACAGTCACAAGTTGTTTCTGCAAGAAACCTAATAATGACTTTTCACTTTTGAGTTTACCATGGTTTCCTTTAGTGGGGAGGTGTTTGGGTTTGGTGTGCATATTTTCTTCCTGTTTTCTAATTTTATCCAATCTGAATAATGAATGTTTTGCTGCATAGACGATTGCACTGTACTAGGAACTATATCCACCTGCACTTGTTTGTGTCCTTCATGCTGAGAGCTGTGAGCATCTTTGTCAAGGACAGTGTGGCCCAGGCTCACCTAGGAATAGAGTCGCTGCAGTCTTTGGTGATGCAGGGTGACCTTCAGAACTTCATCAGAGGACGAGCTGTGGACAGATCTCAGTATGTACGTGCTCTCATTTTCTCTCACTATAGGATTTTTATAGATACATTCTATTTCATATTCCACTAAACATTTATTAACTTGTACTGAGATCTATCTATCTACCTATCATCCATCTATCTATCTATCTATCTATCTATCTATC
>LOEQ01002726.1:9026-32706 GCA_001685075.1 Bramus lutescens
AGGTTTGCTATGGGGGTAGGTGAAGGAGGTGACACAGAAGCTAGAGGTAGGTTTACTATGGGGGTAGGTGATGGAGGTGACACAGACACTAGAGGTAGGTTTGCTATGGGGATAGGTGAAGGAGGTGACACAGACGCTTGAGGTAGGTTTGCTACGGTGTGGATAGTGAAATCTGTAAGTTAAATCTGAAGAAGATGATACTGTCTCTGTTTAGAGAGAAATAGAGTGTGGGGAAAATGAAAGGACTGGGAAAAAATTCTCTGGTGCTAGCGGTAGTGTTACTTGTGTTTTTAAGGCAAAAGCTCGGGCTCCAGCAGCCTCAACAGATTAGGCTGGGCCACCCCCCCCCATATATCAATTACAGAGCTGAATAGTGCTGGAAAACAGAAAGAGAATTTGATGTGACTACATTAGGAGGAATAACAGAAGGAGTTCAGGACTCTAGATCTGTCTTTGGGGTTCTGACATGAAGTTTAAGTTTAAATGAAGATGGGAGGCGTGTGTAGCTAATCAGCCAATTCATCATTGGCCTAAATCTAGTTAATTACCAGATGTTTAATCTGTTAATCATTAGGAGTACAGCCTCCCCTTCCGAAGAGCTGTCCTTATTGTATCTGATGTGTGGGGGTCTGTCCTGAAAGGTTTGGTCCTGGAACTTCAAGCAACTCCAGAGGAATTAAGGATACTAACTTATCTTTTAGCCTTTAGCCCAAATTATATACACAAGGAAAAGGTAAACATGTCAGGTCTTTATTTTGATCTTGCCCATTTGTGGACCAGAGGTGGTTTGAATGAGAATGCCCCCTATAGACTCATATATTTGAATGTTTTGTCCCAGTTGGTGGAACTGTTTGGGAAGGATTAGGAGGTGTGGCCTTCTTGGAGGAGGTGTGTCTCTGAAGGTTTCAAAAGCCTATCCATTCCCAGTTAGCCTCCTCTCTCTGCATCTTGGTTGTTCTCTCATCATGTAAGCTCTCAGCTACTGTTCCAGCACCAAGCCTGCCAGCCTGTTGCCCTGCTCCCAGACAGGATGGTTCTAGTTTCACTGTCTGAAACTGTAAGCAACCCCCCCAAAACCTCTTGCTTTTGTAAGTTGCCTTGGTGGTGGTGTCTCTGCACAACAATAGAAAAGGAACTGAGACACTAAAAGTGACTAAGTAACTAAGGCCCAAGGGAGGAGTCAATGCTTTTCCCCAAAAGCAGCCTCTAACCGCCTATTGAAATAGTCCCTGCTAATAGTATATTCTAACTTTTGTAAACCCGTACATATGTATATCAGGAGAGTTATTGGTAGGGGGAAGCTGAGTTCTCGATTCTTCTTCCCTCCTGGCATAGCATGAGTCATAGTGCACCGTAAAAGGAGCAAGTTTGCTTTCTTTCCTTCCCCCTGCCCTCCAGTTGGACAGAGCATGCTAGATATTTTTGGCGAAGCAAATATTGGGGAAAAATGCTATATTAGACAAGAACATGAGGAAATGATCTTTAAAGCTTCTTCCCATCTTAAGGACCTGTTGTGATGCTTAGATTTTTCTGATCCATTGTGCACATGAAGCTTCAGTGTTGATTCTGAAATGGAGTCTGTGTTCTGCTCGTCCACACTTAGCGGCAAGGACATGGTGACTTCCTCAGCACTCACTTTCTCAAGGACAAGAGTCCCAGCTGTAATGGAGGGTTTTCTTCCTTTCAGTGCTGTGGTTTTCACGTCTTGGACTTTGAGATGCTACTGTTTGACACATACACCCACACTTAGAAACCTTTCCCTGGCGAACTGGTCATTTTACTGTTAGGAAATGTTTCTTTACCAGTGTTCGATGTGTCAGCGCTAATGCCTGCTCTCTCATTATTCACTTTCTTTTGGTTTTCACTTCTCTCTTTGCTCTGCTGCCTTGCTATGGATATTTTGAAAATATGCTGCTATGATAAAGACCATGAATAAAAGCAACTCTGGGAGGAAACAGTTTATTTCATCCTATACTTTCAGGTCACAGTCCATCACTGAGTGAAGTCAGGGCAGGAACTCAAGACAGGAACCTGAAGGCAGAAGCTGATGCAAAGGGCATGGAGGACTGCTGCTTACTTGCTTGCTCCTCATGGCTTCTTCAGCCTGCTTTCTTCTTTATTCTAGAACCGCTACCCAGGAGATGCATCACCCAAACTGGGATGGGCCCTTCCATGTCAATCATTAATCAAGACAATGCCCCACTGGCTTGCCTACAGGCCAGTACTGTGAAAGCATTTCTCAGTTGTAGTCCCTTCCCAAACAACTCTAGCCTCTAGCTTGGGTTAAGTTGACAGAAGAGCCAACCTGGACACCCATCTTTATTTATAGTGCTTTTGAATGTATGTTGTTGTATAATTCTCTTAATGATGTGTGTGTGTTTATAATAAAGGTATAACAATGGTATTTCTTTAATGTGGTCACATCGTGAAGAGGAACAAAGAGACTCACTGGCCCTCTCTACCCCAAGTCCATTTTCAGGGTCTTAATATGAGGCTTGGGCTGAAATAAAGAGCAAGAAATACACATGGCTAAGCATCCCTGTCAAGGTGTGGTCCTGCTCAGCATCATTGTCTGGGGATGCAGTCTCTCCTGTAAGGTGACTTGACAAGTTGTCAGATCTACATGAAATCTCCTTGCGGGAAACATGCTGCCCTTCCAACAGGCAACAGACTCCCAGACTTTCCCATCTCTGAGCACGAGCTTCTTGGGAAATTCCAATTCTTTGGTGTGCATTGCGTCAGTGATATAATAGTTCAAGAGAAGGGTGTGTCTCTTTAGCATATCTTCACTCCTGCCAGGACTATTACATTTCCCCACACTTTGTCTTCACACCTCGTTCTTGAGGTGAGATGTGCCTCTGTCTAAAGCACAATCATAAACAGAACACAAGTAGGAAACACAAGGTTAGAAGATGTTCAGTTAGTGTCGGGCAACCACACGTAAGAACCATTTCTCCATAACCTCTTGGCCTTACACTTTTGGAAGGGTTGTCACAAGGGACTCCATTTTTGTTGTTTGCTTTGAGATGGTCTCACTATGAAACCCAGGCCCATCTCAAACTTATAGTCTTCCTACTTTAGCTTCTCAAATTCTGGTGTTTAGGCATGTGCTACCATCATGCTCAGCATGACTCCACTTTTATTTTGATAATTTACTCCTTGTCCCTGAACAATATTCTCTGATGGCATTGATGAGTAACCATCTGGTGGTTTGATTTCAGTTCTTTCTTATCACTGATGTTCTTTCCAGAGAATGGTGCAAAATAGCTGTACTTTTAGTTTTGAATGAGTGAGTTTGCGAAGCATGAAGCAAACAGGAATAAAATGAAAAAACCCCAGCAAGTTACAGATAGATCGCAAAACATCATCAGATTAGGTGCTTACAGCACCCATCAGAAATGACCGGGGAAGCCCCATGCGGCAGCCAGCTCAGGTTCGCAATTAATTGGATTTCAGATGTGACACAGCATTCCTCCAGAAATGGCATCCACGTGAAAGAGTGCATAACAAGCAGCAGATAGATTGCATCTTCCAGTGGGGCACTTACAACATCTGGCAGAAACGATTGGAGAAGCAATGTGGAAACCATGATCCTGGTTAAGGGGTATGGTGGTTTGAATGAGAATGGCCCCCAAGGCTCATATGCTTGAATGCTTGGTCCCCAGTCAGTGGAATTGTTTGGAAAGTATTCAAGGGTGGCCTTGTTGGAGGAGGTATGTCATTAGGGGTGGGCTTTGAGGTTTCAAAAACCCATGCATTCCCAGTTATCTCTCTCTGCCTCATTTTATTTTAGAATATAATTTCTCAGCTCCTGCTCCAGCACCAGCTAGTCTGCCAACTGCCATGCTCCCAAAGTGATGGTCTTGAACTTTAACCCTCTGTAAGCCACCAAAATTAACACTTTATTCAATAAACTGTCATGGCCATGGTGTCTTATCACAGTAATCATTTAAGATAGTGGTTGGTACCAGGGAGTGGAGGTGTTTCTGTGGCAGATCTGATGATGCTGTTTTTTAGTGGGTGTCTGGAAGACTTTGGAACATTGGGCTAGAAATACAGTTAAGTACTATAAACAGAGCCTAATGGGCCATCCTAGTAGGACCTTGGAAGACAGTAGTGCTGAGAGCTATGTGGACTGTGGAGGCCCAGCTCAAGAGGTTTCAGATGGGGACAATATTTGCAACTGAACTAGAGACCATTTTTGTGATAGTTTGTTCAACAATATGGCTGCTTTCTGCCCTTGTCCTAAAGTGAAGGGTATTGGATCAATGTCCTTGGTCGAGGGAAGTTCAAGAAAGTCTAATATTGACCCTGCCATATGGTTTTCAGTAATTCGTCTTATGCAGGTCTATAATGAAAAAGAGCAAGGGATGTGGGGAAACAAATACAAAATATAGAATTTAAAGAGAAAAAAAACCAGGAAATTTAATATTGGAACCAAGGCTTATGCTGAAAGAGGCAGGAAGAGTAGAGAGAGGCCTGATCCAAAGTGAAAAGAAGGAGGGTGTGGCCTCAAGGCAAGACTCCACCCAGCTAAGCTTCCAAATTCAAAAAGAAAGGCCTGAGGAATTTTCTGCTCCTAAAAAGCAACAACAACAAAAAAGGAAAATTTCAGCCAGACGGTGGTGGTGCACATCTTTAATCCCAACACTTGGGAGGAAGAGGGAAACAGATCTCTGTGAGTTTGAGGCCAGCCTCATCTACAGCATGAGTTCCAGGAAAGCCTCCAAAAGCTACACAGAGAAACCCTGTCTCAAAAAACAAACAACAACAACAACAAAATGGAAAATTTCTGCAAAAATAATTCAAGGTTCATGGTTCTATCCCAAGCAGGCAGCCAACCCTTGCAGCTTCATCCACATGGTTCTGGCATCCACATAGTTCTAGCACCATGAAGGATACACAAGTGAAAGAGTTGTGGAATCTTCCTCTGTGATTCAGGAAAGCTGCCGAGGCCAGGCATTGTGTGGCAGGGCAGAGCTGGCACGCAGTCCCATGCGGCCATGAAACCTGGGCTTCCCTGGAGACCTGAAGATATTGGAGATGCTAGGTCTGCTAAATCTGCCAAGAAGAGATGCAGACAGAAAGTGGAGCCAGCCCACGAGAGACAAGTGTGTAGCAGGCAGCAGAGTTCGAAGGGTGGAGCCATCTAAGCCCTTTGACATCAGACATAAAGCTGCAGAATCTGGAGTTTTGTCTGATGGGTTTTTATTGTCTTTTGGTCCAATATGTTTCCACTATGTTGCCATTCCTTCCAATTTAGAATGGTAATATATATTCTGTGACTTTGTATACTGGAAGTATGTAATTTCCTTTTTTTCCCCTGGGGGATTACAATTGAGAGACTAGATTTCCTTGTGTCTCAGAAGAGACTTTGGACTTTTAAACTGCAAGACAATGGGAACTTTTGAAGTTAACTAAATGTATTTTGCATTATGATATGGCCATGAGCCCGTGGGAGCAAGAGGTGGGATGTGGTGGCTCATACATTTGAATACCTGGTTCTCACTTGGTAGAACTATTTGAGAAGGATTAGAGGTGTTCCCTTGTTTGAAGAAGTGTGTCGGGATGAGCTTTGAGGTTCCAATGACTTGTGTGATTCTCAGTGCTCTCTCTCTCTCTCTCTCCTTTTCTCTTTCTCTCTCTGCCTTCGACTTGCAGATCAAAATGTAATCTCCAAGCTGTTCCTGCAGCCATGCCTTTGCTCTGCCACCATGGACTCAAACCTGAAACTGTAAGCCCAACACTTTCTTTTTTAAGTTACCTTGGCCATGGTGTCTTATTTCAGCAGTAGAAAAAAAAAACTTAGACAAGAGAATTCCAGGAAGAACAGAGTTGTCTCGTCACGACTGAGTTCTTGGCTTCTTGTTGGCATCTTCTCCAGAGAGAAACATTGGACTTAAGCCACAAACTCCACCATCCCCTGTGACCTGAGGACAACTCCCCTCCTGGGAGCAGCTCTAAACCCACACCAGTAACTCCACCCATCCTGGAGACCCACCTGCCTTCTTCTCCAGGTAGGGAAACTCCCCACATCATATAATAATCAGAACTCTAAATGTACAGAGCACACAAAGGCTATTAAAAGGTGCAGCAAAGAAAGAACAAGTATCCCACAAAGGTAGACCCATCAGAATGAGAGCCAGTTTTTCAATGGAGACTGAAAGACAAAAAGATTGGACTGGTGTTCTTTGAACTATGAAAGATCTCAGATACCAGCCCAGACTACTATGCTCACCAAAACTATGAGTCATAATCAAAAGAGAAAGGAAACATTTTCTTTACAAAAACAGATTAAAGGGATGTATAGTTATTAAGGACATTAGACAGAGGACATTGGAAGGGATAGATAGGTCTGAAGAGAAGGTCAAACATACCCAAGAAAGTACAAGGAACAAATAAACACCCCAGATCACCAAATTAAAAACATCTGGTAGAACATCACAAAAACAAAATAACAAGAATTAATATATACTGCTCAATAGTAACTCTTAATATTAATGGTCTCTGCCCTTCAATGGAGAGACACAGGTAAGAGATTTGATCAGAAAACATGATTTATTTTTTTGCTGCTAAAACAAAATGTTTCTGGTGGAACATCACTTTAGGGTATTCCAAGCAAATGGAACTAAGAAACAGCCAGGCATAGCTATTCTACTTTTTGATAAAATAAACTTCAAACCAAACCTAATGAGAAGAGATGAGGGTGCGTCTTATAGTCATTAAAGGAAAAAAAAATCCACCAAACAAGCTATTACAATCTTAAACATATATACTCCAAATTTAGGAGTACCCAGTTTCATAAAAGAAGCACATTTACATTTAATACCACAGGTCAACGCCAGCATAGTGATAGTGGTGATTTTGATATCCTGTTCTCATGAATAAACAGGTCATGTAGAAAAATGTAAAACAGAGGAATGGTGGAGTTAAATAACCATAAATCTGGAGCTAACAGATGTCTATGGAATGTTGCACCCAAGCCCTGATGGATACACATTTTTTTCAGCAGCCAGTGAGACTTTCTCCAGATATAGACCACATATTAGGACACAAATAAGTCTCAACAAATACAGAGAGGCTAATTTAGACCCAGCATTCTGTCTGACCATGTGAATTAAAGCTGGGTATCGCCAACAAAAGAAAAGACGGAGAACACACAACTCTATGAAAACCAAACGACACACTTCTGAACAAATTGGGTGCGGGAGTAAACCAAGAAAGAAAAAATTTAAATTCCTAGAATTGAATGAAATGAAAACAAGAAATCAAAACCTATGATCACAATGAAGGCAGCCCTAAGTGGAACATGTACACTTCTAACTGCCTACATCAGGAAACTTGAGCGATCTCACATTACTAGCTTAATAATGCTCACAAAGGCCTTAGAAAAGCTAGAACACTGAACAACCCAAAAAAGTAGACAGGAAGAGATATCAGTCAGGGCTGAAATTAATAAAATAAAACAAACAAACAAACAAATACAAAGACTCAGTGAAACAAACATTGATTTGTCCTTAAGTTTGTTGTTGTTGTTATTGTTAGCGTAACACAAGCTAGAGTTAACTGGGAAGAAGAACTTCAGCTGAGAAAACACCTCCGGATATACTGTAAAAGTCTGTAGGGTGAAGTTTTCGTGAGTATGACTGATGTGAATCTTAAAACAAGCTGTAAGAAGCAAGCCAGGAAGCAGCTTTCCTCAGGCCTCTGCTTTAATTCCTTTTCCAGGTTCCTGCCTGAGTTTCTGACCTGACTTCCTTCAGTGATGGAGCATAACCAGAGTTGTGAAGTGAGAGCTGCTTTTGGTCGTGGTGTTTTACCACAATTTAAGAACTGTGTCTTGGGGTTAGGATGTAGTTCTTTGAAATTAACAGTATTGACAAACTTTTAGCTCAATTGTCCTGGCTAGCTGTCTCTTGCCCTGCACAAAACTTAACTCCAAATGGATCAAGGACTGGTACATAAGACCGGTACCCTGGCTCAGATACAGGAGAAAGTAGGGAGCACACTTGAACTCATTGGCACAGGCAGGACTTTCTGAACAGAATGCTGATAGCACAGGCATATAGGACCAACATAAATCGGACCTCATGAAATGACAAAGGTTCTGTTCCACAAGGGCCACTGTCACTCAAGGAAAGAGGAAGCCTGCAGAATTGGGAAAATCTTTGTCAAATATACGTATAGAGGGTTAATATCCTGAATATATAAAGAACTAACATTTAATAATCAAGAAAACAATCTAGTTTGAAAAGGAAAGATGGAACTACACAGAAATGGCTGAGGACATTTTTAGAAACGCTCAACGTCCTTAGCCATTAGGGAAATGCAAATTAAAACCATTTTCAGATTTCATCTTACACCAGTTGAATGACCAGGGTTAAAATCAAAGACAAACGGTGTCATGCGTGTAGGGGAGGGGACTCTACTCACTTCAGTCACTGCTGGCAGGAGTGCAAACTGGCCAGCCATGGTGGAAATCAGTGTGAAAGTTCATTTTTAAGAAGCTGAAAATCCCACGGGGAAGGGTATAGAAGCGGAGAGGGGAGAGAGGGAGGGGAGCAGGAAAAATGTATACCTCAATAAAAAACAATTTTTAAAAAAAGCTGAAAGGAAGAGTTATCACATGATCCAGCTTTTAGGAATATTCACTAAGACTCTAAATCTATGGAGAAACATGCTCATCCATGTTCATTGCTGCTGTCGTCACAATAACCAGGAAACAGAGACAGCCTAGATGCCTATCCACTGATAAGCAGATAATGAAAATGTGGTATGCTTACACAATGGAGTATTATTACTCAGCTATTAAGAAAATTTATGAAATGTAAAGGTGTGGTGGTTTGAATGAGAATAGTTCCCATAGGTGCATATATTTGAATACTCGGTCCCTAGTTGTTTTTCTTATTGCTTTGAGAAAGGGTCTTACTTTGTTCTTGAAGTCGTTAGGGTCAAACTCTGGATCCTAGAAGTTATGAAAACCTAAGGCTTGAGGCCACCAGCCCTAGGTAGGCCAATCAAAGAAACAAATCGTAGTATGGATCGACGTTTCGTAGCAGGAGAGGGAGATTCACCTGATAAGGTCACCTTAAAGTGAGGAAGAGGCACACTGGGACCTCCCCGGTCATTCTTCAGGTTCCTAATGTGAGGTTTGGGCTTAAATATAGGGAAGGAAGTATCCATAACTGTTCATCCTTGGCCCTCGTCATTGTCTAGGCTGCAGTCTCTCCTACAAGGTGGTCGAAACTGTGACATTTCTTCCTGCTAGACAAATCCTTCTCTGGCTGGCACGAAGTTCAGTCTTTCCCTTTCCCCAGCATGCTGGTGGGGTGGGGGCGCATTTCACATTTGTTTTTAGAACACTATTTCAGTAGTTGGAGAGACAAAGAAAAGATCATGTGTGTCACTTTCCAGTGTCTTTGCTCCTTCCAGAAGAGTTAAGCAGGCTGGCCTGGAACTCCCTCCAGTAGTTGACACTGGCTTCCTACTTACAGCAATCCTCCTACGTCAGCCTCTTGGGTACTGGGATTACAGGCATTAGTCACCACAGTCAACTTTTTTTTTAACATTTAAAAGCAGAGTTCTCAATCCAGCCCTTGCTAGTATTTCCATAGTCACCCAGTACTACTGGAGGGGTGGGTGTAGTTAAACGGGGGAGGAAAGAGCCTACCTGTACTATGCTCTGTTATTAGGCTGCAGGTCAATAATTCTGAACCTATGCAGCCCAGATGTAGGACATCACAACTTTGGCTCAATTTCAGCATCACGGCGTCTCCCCAGGACCTACAGCTGAGTGAAACATGCCCGCTATTGTTTTAACCTAAAAATCGAACACTAGTGAAATCTGTTCTCCCTCCTAGAAGCCACCCAGGAGGGAACTTACTCTGTGATTCTAGCCTCCACCAGCTACCAAATACCTAACACCCTGGCTTCATCACTCCCCCGTCAAGCTTTGGATGCCAAGAGAAAAAAACCCACAAGGAGGAGTCTAGTGGATAGATGCTCTTGTGAGCCTAACAGGGGGTTCTGGAGGACTTTAACTCAGACATTTAAAAAGCTCTAGCTTCCTCTGGTTCCCTGCCTTGGGCTTGTAATGCCAATAACTCTTACTTCTCCCTCATGGCTCTATCTAGGGCTTTTTCTATGCTCCCTACACTTGGTTGTATTGCTAATGGTTCCACTGATATAATCTTAAACGTTCCCTAGATAGTCAGATAGATGCACTGGAGGGGTACCATGACTGCCACACCCAGTGACTCCAACCTGCAGAAAGAAGCCGTATTTGCTCATTGCTCCAATTCCTTAAATGGTAATTTATGACTTTAACTCTTCAGAGGTGGGAATAATGAGGACAGGAGACAGAGATGGAACAGAAAGCTTAAGGCTGGGACCTTGATCCATGTCCTTGGGTATTAGCTGAAAATGTCCTTGGTCCTGTCCTATCTGCAGGACAGAAGTGCCAGGAATGTTTGGGGCTCTGATCCCAAGTCTGGTCCCTAAATGAGTTTAGGCATGTCTTCACTGCAGGAAGGAAGGATGATGAGACCAGGAGTTAGAAGCTGGTTGGGAAGAGCAGGAACTCCAAAGCAGCAAACCCAAGGATGTCAGAAGAGTCTGTGTCTGTTACTCCCTCTAGATGAGTACCTCTGAAAACCCACCATATGTATGAAACAGAGAGGCAGCACCCAAACACCTGATTGGAAAATTGGTCTGAACAGCTCATCTGCCTCCCATACTTCACCTCAGTTTTGCCAAAAGTCCTTTTTAAATGCCTCAGTGTAGCATTTCAAACCTGTTTCCCGGAATCCCTCTTGCTATCTCACTTTCTCTTTTATGCTATTACTATATAATAAACTTCTCTCTAGAATTCATACTTTGTCGTCTGTTCATTTCCCCCTCAAAAACACCCTAGCAAAGTGCACACCTTTACTCCCAACACTGAGGAGGCAGAGGAAGGCGGATCCCTGTAAGTTCAAGACAATTCTGATCTCTATAGAGTTCCAGGCTAGCCATGGCTATTATGGGGTACCTGAAAAGAAAAACTCCTTTGATGCCTGAATAAGTCAAATGGGTCTTTATTTTACTTCCAATTGGGCTGTCCCAAGCAGAGTAGGGGGAAGTAGCCTTGACCTCCAGTTTGTTGAGTTTTTAAAAGCAAGGACCACAACTGTGATGTATATGGAAAGACAGCTCTGGACATCTATAGCAAGCAAGTGTTCTTTACAGAAGCAGAGAGATAGCAGTTAACTGGCCAGGCTGTTCTCATAACTATGAGGTAAGGGCCACATTATATAGGAATTTATGGCTGGTCCAGAGACCACTTTACCTTAAGAATTTAAAGCAAATTTATGGCTGGTCTAAGTGACCGGAGACCAGTTTTACCCAAGATAGTTTTAGCACTTAGCGTATTCTAAGGAATTCTCTCATGAAATGGCATAACCATAGTTCAGTAGCCCACTACATGGCTACACAGGGAGACCCTGTATTTTTTTAAGATACCCTGATATTTCCATATCAGCAGAAACCATGAATTTAGGAATTTTCTTGCTATCTTTCCTGCAAATGTATTTAGCTTTTTCTTAGTATTTTATTTAATCCCACTTAGGATAATACCCATAACTTTTTCCTGATTAATAGGACATCATGATTCTCTTTTAAATAAATTTATTTATTTATCTACTTTACATCCCAGCCACAGTTCCCCATCCACTCTTCCTCTGTTTCTATTCAGTAAAGGGCAGGCCTCCCATGGATATCAACAAAACATAGCACATCAAGTAGCAGTAAGAATAAGCACCTTCCCTTGTATTAAGGCTGGGCAAGGTGAGCCCATATGAGGAGCAGGGTCCCAAAAGCCAGTAAAAGAGTCAGAGACAGCCCCTGTTCCCACTGTTAGGAATTTCACAAGAAGACCAAGTTACACAATTGTCACATATATGCAAAGGGCCTAGATCAGTCCCATGCAACCTCCCTGGTTGTTTACTTCAATTAAACAATAAGGTATGGATCTGAACAGAATTCTCAACAGAAGAATCTCACATGGCCGAGAAACAATGAAATGCTCAACATCCTCAGCCATCAGGGAAATGCAAATCAAAGGGGCCCTGAGATTCCATCTCACACCTGTCAGAATAAAAACACAAAGACAGCTCATGCTGGAGAGGATGTGTCCAGCAAGGGAAGCCCTTCTCCACTGTGCAAATGTGTTTGGCCTTCGTGATTCTAACTGGGGTCTCCACTCTCCCTTTGCCTCAGCTGAGTGGGCCTTCCTGGACCTTGACATGCAGAACACAATCACTGCTGTGCCTAGAACTGCATGGGGCAATAGTGCTCAATAACTAGCTATTGAAGTAATGAGTTAGCAAGTTAACGCTGAATTTGTTACCTTACCAACCCAAATGTAGTCTATAATGATAGATTTGGGAAATACATAAAAGTAGAGGAAAATCCCATATAGTTCAATACTTAAATTGCACTTAATATGTCTTTCTAATTCTTTCACCATTCATGGTAAATTTTTGATTGACTTTTATATGGTTATATTTGTAAAATTAAACAGAGAATCCAGCCTTTCTGTAG
The DNA here is from genome assembly GCA_001685075.1 of Bramus lutescens. NCBI lineage: Eukaryota > Metazoa > Chordata > Mammalia > Rodentia > Cricetidae > Bramus > Bramus lutescens. The sequence continues at coordinate 21,606 of LOEQ01002726.1, forward strand.
GTGTATACTTTCCTGCCCTGTTACATTTGTTTATATACATTACCCCTTATCAAAAAGGAGTTCAGTGTATTTGAGATACTTGAGTCTATTGCACCTGCTGGGAGCTCACAGAATGAATGAAAAGTGAATCTGGGGGACTTGCTTTCTAGTGCCGAATGGTGGGAAACAGGACTGTATCTAACACTGAGAGGCAGCCAGATCCTGTGCCGATCTGCCCATACCTTTGTATCTGCCTGACAGAGATGAAGATATTCTGGAGATGCATCTGTCCTTCAGTCTTGCTGACATACGATATGGTCTCCTCCGAGAAACTGAACTGCCCCAGGAATCTTGCTGAGGAAAGACAAAGCCTAGAGCCTGAGCCAGCCAAGGGGAGACTTTCCTTCTGGGAGGAGATTTACAACTGTTCCTTCTCTTCTACAGGAGAGGCAACGATGGGTCAGTGGTGGATGGGACCAAACCTTGACCAGGACTATGCAGAAATGTGTAACTCTGGCCCTCTTCTTGAGCCTTAACCTCACTTCAGGATCCCTAAGATGGACTTGGAGCAGGAAGACTCTGTTCCTCTTCCCAGAGTGGTCACATTGAGTCAATTCCTCCTTTCTCTTTTTCACTATTAATTTGACTGTTTTAATTTGCTTGGTGAGGATGAGTGGATTAACCTTGTTTGTCGGGTCATAGGCTGAGACCCTAAGACAGGTAACAGCTGTGTTTGTGCCTTTGTCTCTCCTTTCTGGAAGAGAGTGTGTTTGAAGGTTTGGTCACAGGAGTGGCCTCCCTTTAGACTATAAGAGATCCATCCCATTCACAGGGATTTACATCCAATGGGTGTTATTTCCGTGGAGAGAATGTTAAGTAAGCCCCAACCCAGGAACTGGTCTGTGCATGTTCTTCCTTTCCTCCCATTCGCCAGAGGCTTGGACTCCGGGCCAGCCCAAACCTCTACCCTCCCAAGATTCAGGATCCTCTGGCTAGGAGGTGGCAAAAGGGATGGCATATATAGGTTTCTCTAAAGCCAGTGTTGCCAAGGAAACTGAATTCCTTTGAGGGTTCTTAGTCTCACTAATAAAATAACATAGAAACAAACTCAGAAGAAAATTCAAGGACAATTTCATCCGAGTTTAAAACATAGTATAGGTTAATTGAAAAATCCCAGCAGCCTCTGGGAGGAGGGGTGGAGGAAAAAATCATGCCTTTTGAATTAGTCATGGAATAAAAAATAGATAGCATATTAGGAGAGGAAAAACAAAGCACCCCCAGGAATAGAAGCAGGCTAGAGAGAAAAGAAAGGTCCCAAAAAGCATGTGCCATGCTTCTGTATGGTCTTACACAGACCTTCCTCTCATCTCAAAGAGTACCAGATCGTTTATTCTGGAGCCATTATATTATGAGTGGCCGTGGCCTGAGAACCCCAACATCCCGTGTTCCAACATGGAAGCAGTGTTACAGTGCTTTTATAGTTCTAAAGGATACATAAAGTCGTAAATCAAGGCAAGTTTAAAATACATTGGTGGGTACACCAGAGAGGCAGATGCATTAAGATGGGGAAGCTTTTCTATAGGCCCATGATGTTATCTGATGACATTCTTAGCTCTTGGATTGATTGGTGGAAGCTAGTTTTCTGCTAAGTTAGAAGCTTCTAAGAGATTTTTATTTATTATCATGAGGTGTTAATTCAGATACAGAGAAGGACAGGGAATGGCTGTTCCAGAAGGCTAGAACTAGCCCGAGATAAAGTGATTAGCCTGAACCTATAAAACTCCAGTCTCTCCACAGGATTGAAACTCTAATCAGCCCATCAGTCTCTGCAGACACAGACTCCTCCCAGACTCCTTGGCACACTGGCTTCTTTCCCATGCTAGAGGATAATAGCTTTTTTTGGTGTGTAATGGGGGAAGAGGGGACCCTATACAGCCAAGAGCAAGAAAAACAGGACAGGCTTGTCAAAGTCCTGGTGAGTCTAAGTGCAGGCTGGTCAGTACTCCTGTGTGGATGTCTGGCCTGCAGCCCTCTTCCCTTCTCTCCGTTCTCATTTTAGCCATTACTGCCTAGTAGCTTAAAGCATCAGCACAGAATGTATGCAGCCATAGGTAGAAGAAAAAGAAGTGGAAAATGCATAAAGGATCTCAAGTTTAGGGATAATAATCCAATAGAAGCTGGTTCAATAAATTGCATCCTTGTAAAAGTAGCCTTGGGTCCTGTTTCTTGGGCTAGGAAGTATGCAACATTCGGTTGCTATTTCCCTATCAGATCAAGAGTTTAAAAGGTGCTTGTAGTGATTGATGTGATATTACCGCATACTCTCTGCTGCAGCAGGGTCATTGTCAAATGGTTCCCTTCCCTATTTTATATGCACACACAAAGCAAAGGGTGAGGGGCTTCTGCTTCAACCAGTTCCTCTATGAGATCTGGGCTGTCGGGGTCTTAGCCTTCCTTTAACCCTGGCTTTCATCACGTGATCTATTCATTGGTCTCTGAAATTACAGGTGGGAGTCTCTGGCGTATCCTGTGACACCATGGCCAAGGCTTGTTTGCTTTTGTTTGTTTGTTTTGTGTCTTCAACAAAGAACTGAACAAGACACAGGGTGGTAATAGTGAAAAGATGGATTTACTACAAGTGAGCAATGCAATACCTGCCAAAGACAAGGAGTGGTTCCAGCAAGCCCTGGTCTCCAGCTCCTGAGGTTTTTCTTTACAGAAGGGAAAAGGAGAAGTCCCTGGAAGGAATGGATCTAGTTTTGACTGCCTGTGTTTTCTTTGTTTATTGGAAGAGAAGTGTTTCCACCTTTGAGTGGTCTTGGTTGCTGGGCCCCTTAGCTGGTTTTCTTAGAGCTCACAGTCATGCGTGTCTGACCCTATCTTTCTGCCTCGCTAGGAAAGCACTGTGTGACGTCCTTCTTGTTCTCCTTACAGTTTGCATTCCGCATTTTTGTGTGTCCTCCATTAAGCTGTAATGTCAGTGAGGGTAGGGACCTTGCCTTTTTTATTAATTGTCCATCTGATGCTTAGCTCAATGCCTTCCTAGAGCATGATTATGCTCAGTAAATATTGTTTGCATGAAAGAATGGATAATGGACATGCATATTGAAGCAATACGAGTACCAGTTAGCTTGGTAGATGGATGTTCAAAGTTGAAACCCAAGTATGAAACCTTGGCTAGTAGCAGAATCTCTCCATGACACTGCTTCCCTGTCTGTGAAATGAAGCAATGCTCATCCTATAGGATTGTTGTCTCAACAAATGACAAGCTTCAAGAGGAGTTAGACACATGTCATCAACCCACAGTGACTATTGTTACAACCACAGTGTTCTATTGTTGGTTAATAGTACTGTGCTAATGACTATTATTTTACATGCATCTTGATATATTTTATGACTATTTCAGTAGATTCAATTGCCAGAAGGTGGATTGTTTGGGGTTATTTTTGTGTATTGTCTTAGAGAGATACACTTTTATGTTTTTCCCAATGAAGGGTGCTGAGGAGCCAACACCCCTGCGAGGCTCCAGATCAGCAGAAATCAGACACTCAGTGTTTAGTCAGTGACAGTAAGCCCTTACTCAAATAAAAAAATGCCTTGGTGGCAACTCGTCACAGCTCATAGGGGCCCACCTTGTCCCTTGGGGGCTTACTTGGAAATGCAGATCACACAGCCAGGACTGGATTATGGGAATCTAGAGCATCCTCTTTGCTTGAGATTCCAAACCAATGGGAAGAGTCAAATCATCAGTGCAGTGGCTTCCCAGACCCGCCTTCCATGTAACTGCTGTGTCACCCCAATGTGACAGCTAGATGTGATGCCTTGGTTTGTGGACTGCTGTTGCCATAGTTTTAACTAGAACTGCAGCTTTTTTTTTTCTTTTCTTTTTTTTTGGCTCTAACAGACAGGGTCCTGCTGTGTAGCCCAGGCTGGCTTCAAACTCACTGAAAAGTTTCTAGTTTGAGATTCAGGAGGGACACAAAGACGGATTATCCTTTTGGATAAGAGATTATTAGAAGAGCAATGAACACCATGAACAGGCAGGCAGCAGCATGGCAGGGGCTGTGATGAGAGCTCAGGACCACGAGACAGAGTGTGGGTCCCTTTTTCTATGTCTCCAAGGAAGGGGGGCATCTCATGCCATGAATCTCACAAATGGTCAGCATAGGCCTGCAACCAAGCAGTCCCTAATTCCTGAGGGAAGGAGGAAAATCTAGGGAAGGAATGTGACCCCGAGGATGTGGGGGGAAAGATGCACCTTTAATTAATTAACTTAGTTACTTATACAGGTGGGAGGTATGCCACCAGCAGTCCTCCTGATGTCTCAGAGTCTCACAGCCTGAGCCTATAAACTTCCTTGAGGAAGTGAGACTGTAAGGGTGGCACCTGCCATTCTGATGGGATCCAGGTACCTAGTGAGTCTGATGGGGACTTAGAGACTTACAGACAGGCTTGTCATTTCCTTTACAGGGGCTGCAGTGAGTGGATGTGACCTGAGCAACACTCCCTGCGTAGCGGGGGTTGCTCCTACCTCTGCGTCATCAGTACTGAGGTTACAGATAAGAAGCCACCACAGCAGCTGGCCTAGGGTTTCTCCTGCAATGGAGAACCCTCCCAGCCTGGGCCTCTCCAGCAGTAGCGTTGACCTCCCATTCTACACAGTGGTCCTAACGCTGTTTACAAATTCCTTATAAATTCGGGGAGCTATTTCTGCAGAAGCTGTTCCGTCATCCTGAGGCCAGACAGAAAGACAGGGAAACTATGAGAACGTGGGGAGGAAAAGGGGGTCCCTACTCGAGTCTGGTCGAAGCCTCCTGCCACCTGAAAATCCTAACACAATTGGCATTTGCTGTAAAGGCTGCTGATGTAAGACCAACACAGGCCTGACAAGATGACGGCCGTGCTTGAGAGGCCTGAGTTTTATCTCCAGAATCCGCATGATGGAGAGAGAACCAGCTCCCAAAGCTGTCCTCTGTCATGTGTGCCCGCACACAAATACAAATCAATAAACAGGGATTCAGTTTAATTACTAAAAATTAATTAATTCATTGAAATAGGGCTCATGTATCTCAGACTGGTCTTAAGTGGCTGAGGATGACCGTAAATGTCTAATGTTCTTGTCCCCACTGGATTGCTGGAATTATAGGAGTGCACCTTCCTGAGCAGTTGATGCAGCGCTGGGAACAAAGCCCAGGGCTGTGCGTGTGCTTGGTGAAAGTTCAACACTGCACTATCTTCCCAGCCACAAAGCAAATATAAAACATAAACAACAGAGAGTTGACAAAAATATATTTTTAATCTGCTTTATCTGTAGCTGAAGGTTTTTGTTTTCCTAGAGATTTTTGTGTGTGTTATCTATAGTTTCACACAGGTGGAGGGGTCATCCACCCCCACCCAGGGGGTTTTCAGTTATTCACACTATTTTTTGGTCTTTGGCCTTTGTTGCTTTCTTTTCTTTTCTTTTTTTGGTTTTTCAAGACAGGGTTTCTTGGTGTAGCCCTGGCTGTCTTGGAACTCTCTGTAGACCAGGCTGGCCTCTGCCTCACAAGTGCTGGGATTAAAGGTGTGTGCCACCACCACCCAGCAACCTTTGATCTTAGTTATTGATAGTTTTAAATGCTAACTTGCTACTACCTAGAATTACCTGCGAGCCCAAATGAGGGATTGTCTAGATCAAGTTGGCCTATGGGCATGTCTGTAGGGAATTGTCTTGATTGTTAGCAGCTATGGAAAGACCCAGTCCACTGTGGGTGGTACCATCCCCTAGGCAGGACAAAGGCAGAAGAGAGCAGGCAAGCAGGCAGCATGGATGCATTTCATTTGTCTTTGCTCTTGACTGTGGACCTGATGTGACCGACTGCTTCTTTTGCACAACCTTCTCCTCAATACTGAACTCTAACTTGTAAATGCTCTCTTTGCTAGGTTGTTTATTGTCAAGATATTAGATTACAGGCACAGAAAGGAAACCAGAACTGTCCTACTATGCAGATAAGATCCTGTACTGTTCTTTTTTACTTTTGATATAAAATCTGTATGGAGATACAAGTTATATATCAACAAGCCATTGAGAAAAGTATACAGTTCCGTGCTTTTTAGGATTTAGAGCTCAGCAACTCTCACAAATTACTTTAGGACATTCTCATTAGAAGTCACCTCCGTTTCTCCCCGACACTCTCAGCCCTAAGCAACCACTAATTTATTTTGGGTCTCTATCAGTTTGTCCAGTCTGAAAAATTCATATGAAAAGAGCAGTATAGTACATTCGTAATTGGCTTCGTTCATTTAGCTTGATGTTTTTACTGCCCCATTCTTCTTTTATCATTTTCATTAACAAATAATATCACATTATATGACTAGATCAGTTTTACTTACCTGCTTCTCCTCTCTGTCTTGAACAGTGCCAGCATAAATATTCATGTGCAGGTTGCTGTGGACATTTTCATCTGGTACCTACCTAGGAATGAAATTAACACATTACGTGGCTACACTGTGTTTAACATTTCGGGGAGCCACCAGCCTGTTTTCTAAAGTGGTTACACAGTTTTACGTGTCCGCCTGCAGTTTTTCCACAAGCTTGTCAACTTCCCCATCTGTCCTTCTGATGATCTGCATCCCAGGGAGTGCGAACGGATGTTTCCTTTATGGTCTGCATTTGCATTTCTCTGAGGGCCAACCCGGACAGATTACTGAATCTAACATTTAGAGCCCGCATTTGCCTCATTTTGGAGCTTTTGTGGTTAGATTTGTGGTAGGGTTTCCATGCGTATTTCCCCCTTGCAGATCCTGGAAAATCACACGAGTAAATAGTGTACCATTGCTATTCTAGCAGAAGGGATGGAACCTGAACAGAAAGAAATTCAGGGAAAGAAACATTTAGTATGCACGTGGCTTATGGAGAAAAAGAAAAGTGATTCTATAGATTGACTTTAGTTCACTTTAGAGCCTCCTTTACGTGTATTAAAAATCTTAGCACTAAGTCAGAAAACAACCTTTTCATAGAACCTTTTGTTAATCTTTAAATGCCAGGGACTCACTCACAGAAACAAAAACTTAAGGTGCCTTTTCTGACATGAGAATGATGTCTCTGATCTGTAAATCTCACTGTAGATGTGAGCAGGTGGCCTGAAGAGATGTGAAGAATGTGTGAGGGGCTGAGGATGCAGTTTAGAAGGTCGAGTGCTCGCCTGTCACGCAGGAAGCACTGGGCTCAGTCTCCAGCACCATGCCATTTGAGCATGGGAATTCATGACGCTGGTCTTCAATCCTGGGCGGTAGAGACAGCTGGGGCAGAAGTCCAAAGTCATCCTTGACTGCATCACTGGGAAGTTCAAAGCCACCCTGGGCTAACTAAGACTGTCTAAAATAAAGAAAAAAAGGGTTTTGGTGGCTTTTTTTTTTTGCTTTGTTTTGTTTTTGAGACAGAGTTTCTCTGTACCTTTGGAGCCTGTCCTGGAACTAGCTCTTGTAGACCAGGCTGGCCCCGAACTCACAAAGATCTGCCTGACTCTGCCTCCCAAGTGCTGGAATTAAAGGCGTGTGCCACCACCACCCGGCAAAAGAAAACAGTTTTAATGAATGAGAAAGGATGGGTAAGGGGAAAGTATTGAAGGGATGGTTGCAGTACAGGTCAGCCAGCCCACAGTAACAGCCCACAGCCCACGGGAAATGAAACAAAAATAAGTCAATAAAATACAAGACAGAGAAACTGAAGGAAAAGCAGTACTCAGTGCTCTGGAACTTCCAAAAACTGAGCTTCAGAAACCGAGAACTGAAGGCTCAAAACACCTTTTCTACAGGATTTGCTATGCAGAAGGCTTGAGGCCAGTGTGGCAAACAAAAGTTCTATTTCCTCCTCTGAGGACTCCATCTTATGGGTAAGAAAACGACTTCCAGTCAGATTATTAACTGACCTTTCTAAGGTTATGTAGAAATAACAATTAAGGCGGCTTCCAGTTGTTGGCCATTGATGGCTGCTGAGGGAGGGACAGTGTTTTCTTCACGGATCTGGCTCCATCCAGAGGGGCTACACTTCAGGAGATGGCTTTACACCCCTGCACATACTGGCTGCAGTAAGTGGACTTGGTGAGTTTCATAGAAAGAGAGAGAATACACGTGGTAGGGGATGGTGATGGTGGGGGGGGGAGAAGTTGAAGGGGAGGGAACGAGGTAGACTTGATCAAAACACAGTACATGCATATATGAAATTCTCAATCAATTAAAGAAAAACAAATAAACTTAAAAAAACAAACAAACATGGCCTCAGTTTGGTTCAGAGTCAGAGTATAGCCAGAAGTGGCTTTTGCTTGTAATCTTATCATTTGGGAGGCAGTGTGGGGAGGGATTGCTGTGAGTGTGAGGACATCCTGGGCTATGTAGTACATTCCAGGCTAGTCTACTAAACTATAGAATAAAAGAAAAAGAGGAAAGCGAGGGAGAGAGACAGAGACACAGAGACAGAGAGACTGACAAAGACAGAGAGACAGATAGACAGAAAGAGAAACAGAGACAGAGACACACAGGGAGAGAGACAGAGAGACAGGGAGACAGAGAGACAGAGAGAGACACAGAGAGAAACAGAGACACACACAGAGAGACAGAGAAAGACACGGAGAGAGACAGACAGAGACAGAGAGAGAAACAGAAACAGATAGAGACAGACAGAGAAGGGACAGAGAGAGAGAGAGACACACACACACACACACACAGAGACAGAGAGGTATTTTCATGAGTTTAGATATCGTCTCTGGCAGGCTGCAGTAGACTGCAGTGGACCCCCAGACATGAATCTCTGATGTTAGAGAAAGGACACCATACTGAAGAAAGGTGCTCATGAGACTGCTTCCGGCGCTAGACTTCTGCTGACATTTGAAACTCAGCCTTTCTGGACCATAATAGTTTAGAACCATGATTGCTCTTCAGAGGGATGGAACAATGATTCTAGTTTAAACGGAAATAGAATTGAGGTGAAACACAGAAGAAAATAGAAAGTTTTTAGTAAACTTCCAAGAGACCCAGATTCTAGGGAAAGCTTAGACCTAGGTGGTTTCTAGCAATGTGGGAAACAGCAGCCTACATTTTTATGCACTGGAAGGAAACCATGCTTCCTTAATCCAAAGTGCTCCCTTCTGTAGCAGAATCAGGTGGTTGGCATTAATTCTGGTGATGCAAGGTTTTCCTGGGAGGACTGAAGAATATTCTGGAAATAATAAAAGCTACAAATACTGTGGCTAATGCCAACCACGGGGAGGAAGGCAGTCTCGTGAGGGATGGGGTGGACAATGAAGGGCTTGCCAAGCGGTGTTGTTACCCCCAGCTCATGATAATGTATTATAAGGTGTGGCAGCAAAAACAAAAACCCATGACATAAAAAAGCCACCATACCTCCCCATTCTCAGGGCAGCATTTTTGGCATTGTCTAAAGTGCCAGCACAGGAACCACTGCTTGTCTGGCAGCTCCTCCCTGACAAGCCTTCATGACTGAGACCCCTGGAGCCAGGGCCTGGCTGGGAGAAGGAGCAGATGCTGGAACTGGACAGCACAGGGATAATAAGGATCAAAAGTCCCCAGTACGTCACATCATTCTCCACTCGTCACATGTTAATTGGGGCTGCTCTGAATGCCGGCCAGGGGTGGAAGGTACTCTTTGTGCCTCCTTTTATAGGCTTTGTAACCATCTGCCTTTGTGTCCTCCTCTGGGATTTCTCTCAGGAGAATCCCAAGCTAGTCCAACCCAGAGCAGCCACAGAGCGACAGACTGTCAGAATTAATAGGCACTTACAGGCCACAGAGTCATCGCCCAGCATCTTGTTCAAGCCCCAGAGCTGAGCTGCTCAGGTCGAGGCATGTAGCAGAGCTCCCAAGGCTTAGTCACAGGCTGTCGGAGCTGTGGGATCACACCTCTCTTACACAGTCCCCTTTTCATAAGATGCTCCAGGCTTTTCTCAAACATTTCAAGTTATATCTTCATTTGGGACCATAGTGGGAAGATCTGGATAACCAGCAAAGAGCAGGGAAGCCGTGCAGGATCAGTGTCTGAGTCTCTCTCCTCATCTCCATCTGAGGGAAGGGATGTCCCCAAGTTCATCCTTTGGGTTTTTAATTCACTAGAACGACCCAAAACACAGGATATAGTAACAATTTAGCTGGAGGCAAAGGTTTATCCCAGTTAGAGGACCCAATGTGACATCAAGAAAGGGGAACCCAAGCAGTGAGGGGAAGCAAAGTCTAAAGACAGCCAGGAGCTGGCCTCCGAGGATTCTCTTTCAGTCGAATCCCGTAAAGATGTGGCTCATTTCTTAAACAATAAATCATGACAGCTTGTGACAGGTGGTTCCTCCCAGGAACACTCATTGGAGTCTCAGTACCCAGTATACATTATCGGGCTAGTTATGGAGATACTTTCTCCTTGGCAGGCTTCAGATTTCTCACTTTTCAGAAAGAAAACTGGTACTTAGCATAAGCCACATCCATACAGGTATACAGCACTGTTCACCTGTGTGTCTCCATACAGGCATGTTTCCAGGTGGCAGCCAAGGGCCATCTTTCAGGGCTAAGCCGTTCTAAGGACAGCAATCTCAGGCCGGCTGTATTAACTACCAATAGGGACAGATAGGGGTGGAGGCCCAGGACTATCCTGTCCCCTGCACCCATCCAGAGAGTTCCTTTCCTCGTAGGGACCACCATTGACACAAAACCAGGATTCATGGCTTTGCCGAAGAAAGAATGTTGGGCCAAGCAAGTTTGAAGCAGAGTTGGGGGCTCTTGCATCCCTGGCCTTTCTCACCACACCCCGAGATGAAAGGCCTCATTTCTTTTTCAAGATGTCCTTCCCATGTCACCACGGTTCTCCCAGCCTTTCTCTCCTGCCTCAACTCCGTCCAGCACAGAGAGGATCTAGTAGTTTGCAATGGATGGTAACTGACTACGTATCATTATAAATTCTGTGCTCACACTTCTGGTAGGTTGTCTCTGCAAAGAGCCGAAGATCCCTCAAACCTAGCGTGTCTAAACCTGAGCTCTTCGCCATCCTCATCTTTAGGTTCTGTCTCCTGCATGCATTGTGCTTCTTAACCACTCTGGTGTCTCCCCTGCTGCAGAAGTTATTCGTAACTTCTATTAGACC
>LOEQ01002726.1:40470-86774 GCA_001685075.1 Bramus lutescens
AGTGCTTAAATGAATACAATTTGTGTGTTATTTTGGGGTATAAGCTAGCCATGCAGGAGAGGGTGGGACAAAAAGCAGGCCTGCTCCCCTATCACTACAGGTGGGAATAGCACACTTATTCAAAATGGCCATATTTAGGATGGGGGTGCTGAATTAGAATTCTGGTCTCACTCTATAACTTGGTGTGAATAGCATGGCCTTCTTAGACCTGCTTTTCATTAGCAAAATTAAAGGAGCCAACTAAATGTCTCCAAAGTTTTCTTTCAGTTCTAATATCTTAATGATGCTCAAGAGTGGGTATGATCGGCCTTTCTGGGACAATTGATGGAGATGGGGCCCATTGGGGTCAGTAAGATCCAGCAAAACAGGGAACAGGGGAACCCAAGAGGATGCCCCTCACTCTCATAGTATATGGGCCCAGGACAAGCCCAGAGAAGCCAAACGCCAAAAGGAGACTGGACCAGACCAGTGTTTAGGAGGCTGGAGGTGAAATGTCAAATTTATGCAAACCTAGGAGATGAGGTTTTAGGGAGAAAGTCTACCTAAGCCCCCTTCTGAGACTAGCATCCTATTAAAGAGAATAGCTCTCATTAACACTTCTGTAAGTATAGGGGAGGGAGCCCCACATCTAGGACTGTATATATGGGATGAGTGACCAGTGTCTGCATCACAGCCTACAGAAGACAGAGAAGTGAGACCTAGGGATCGGAACTTTGGGTTTACTCCTGTTATACACGTTAGTTGTCCTCTCGGGACTTTACATTTCCATCAATGGATGAGCGCTGCTCACAACTCTCCTTTCCCAGTCTTTGGTAGTGAAATAAAAAGAATTAAAAGTTTAAACAAGTTCTGCAGTTGGCAAGGCCGCTTTCTGGCAAAGGTGTTGTGGAGTCTGGGCAGCATCTCCGCAGACACCTCTGGAAGAGGCGTCAGCTGCAGCATCTCCGAGGTCCTTGAGCTGTTAGCCTGCTCTCTGACTCCTTCCTCTCTTCTGCTTCTCGGATCTGTTCCCTTTCTAGCCATTTCATTTTGATCCCAAGTTTTCATGGTCTTTAAAAGAGAATAGATTTTAAATAGTGGCTCATGGCGCCACACGTTAATTATTTGACTTGGCTCATTCTCATTCCCATCCCTGAGTTCTGTTGTCCCCTCCCCAACCCAATCCAGGGCTTGGTTTTTAATCTCCCCTATCCTTACCACACGCACTCATCCAGGAGATGCCATGACACATCCGGCCATTCCCAGTCCCTGTCTCCAGGTTTAATGATTCACAGGTGGGCCATAAAAGTTGATGTGGGAAAGAAACCTCACACTTGGGTGAGACTGTTGGTTGTAGGCAAAGCTCCCTCACACAGTGGAAGTTGCTGACTTTGGCATTTTTTGTCACCTGTCAGAGAAAGACTGTTGGTGCCGATTTCACAAGAGACCTGACACGCCAGTTTCATGGGACTCCCCATGAGGAAACGCGGCCCAGATATGTGATTCTTCTTCCTTGTATTTCAGCTCCTTAATGGCAATGATGCTCAGCTGTCGCCTCTGGAATCTCTAGGAGATGCCTAAGCACAAAGCCATAAGCTTCCACACGTGTTCATTCATCTCTGTGACCTCAGAAGTTCCAGGGCTTCTCTGTCTGCTCTCTGTTCCCCCAGCAGACTCAACCCCGCAGGCATGTCTCTAGGGCTGCAACAGAACCCCAGCTGCGGTCTCCCTTCCCCTTCTCCACGCCTCCTGTAGATCCCACAGACTACCCCCTCCTGCCCTCCCTCCCCCCACTTATCGCTGTGTTCCAGGCCCCAGTTTCGGTGGCCATCCCCTGCTCCACCACCCAATCCATGACTCCTGTGGATCCCACAGACCATTCTGTCCTGACCTCCCAGAAAGCAGCACCTACAGCTGTAATTATTCCAAACCCAAGTGCCTAGATGCCAGTGTTAAAACACAGTAACAACAGCCAGGCCAATATTTCTCCAGTAGAGGCCAGCAATCCTACAACAGCAGGTCCTGAATATTCCAGTATAGTTGAAGTATAAGCAAAAGACCTTATACATATAAAACACCTATATGAAGATGATAGAGGTCTTTAAAGAGGAAATGGATAAATTCCTTAAAGAAAGCTAGGAAAGCACAATTAGACAAAATGAATAAATCCCTTAAAGAAAAGCAAAAAAAAAAAACCCAAACAGTTGAAGGAAATAAAACTGTTCAAGACCTAAAAATGGAAATAGAAGCAATAAAGAAAACACAAACGAGGCAATTCTGGAAATGGAAAATCTAGGAATTCAAACAGGAACTAGAGGGGCAGGCTTTACCAACAGAGTATGAGAGATTGAAGAGTGCATCTCAGGCATTGAAGACACAACAGAACAGAGTCTCAACCTTCCCAAGGCTGCCACCCTTTAATACAGTTCCTCATGTTGTGTTGACCCCCAGCCATAACTTTATTTTTTTGCTTCATAACTGTAATTTTGCTACTGTTATGAATTGTAATATAAATACCTGATGTGGGACCCTGGGAAAGGATCATTTGACCCTCAAAGAGGTCTTGATCCTCAGGTTGAGAAACACTGTAACAGAAGAAATGGATACATCAGTCAAAGAAAATGTTAAATCTAAAAACTTCCTAACACAAAACATCCTGGAAATCTAGGTCACTGTGAAAAGACCCAAACTAATATTAATAGGAATGGAGGAAGGAGAAGAATCCCAGCCCAAAGGTCTAGAATATGTTTTCAACAAAACCATAGAAGAAAATTTTCCTAAACTTTAGAAGAAAATGCTTATTAAGGTACAAAAAGCATACAGAACACCAAATATATTAGACCAGAAAAGAAAGTCCCTTGCCACATAATAATCAAAACACTAAATGTACAGAACAAAGAAAGACTATTAAAAGCTGCAAAGAAAAAAAAAGTAACATATAAAGACAGACCTGTTAGAATTACACTGGACTTCTCAATGGAGACCGTAAAAGTCAGAAGGGCCTGGACAGAGTTCTTGCAAACTCTAAGAGACCATAGATACCAGCACAAACTACTATACCCAACAAAACTTCCATTCACAAAGATGGAGAATAAGAGATTCCATGATAAAGTCAAATTTAAATAATCTATCCACAAATCCAGTCCTACAAAAGGTGCTAAGACAACTCCAACCTAAGGAGATTAACTACACCCATAAAAACACAGGAAGTAAATAAGCTCACACCAGCAAAACCAAAAGAGGGAAGCATACACACACCATCACCACCACACGCTAATAGGAATGCACACTAATAGGAATCAACATTGGTTATTGATATCTCTCAATCTCAGTGATCTCAATCCCCAATAAAAAGATACAGACTAATAAAATTGGGTGTGAATGCAGGATCTATCCTCCTGCTGCATTCAAGAAACACATCTCAACATCAAGGATAGACAGTTCCTCGGGGTAAAAAATTGAAAAAAGATATTCTAAGCAAATAGACCTAAGAAGCAACCTGGCATAACCATTTTAATATCTAACAAAATAGACTTCAAACTAAGCTAATAAAAACAGATGTAAGGACACTGCATACTCATCAAAGGAAACTCCCCAAGATGATATTTCAATTCTTAACATCTATGCCCAAACACAGGGGCACACACTTTTGTCAAAGAAGCACCATTACATCTTAAATCACATACTGACCTTCACACACTGATAGTGGGAGACTTCACCATTCTCACCAACAGAGAGGTCATCCAGACAAAAACCAAACAGAGAAATACTAGAGCTAACAAACGTTATAAGTCAGATGGACCTAACAGGTATTTACAGAACATCTTACCCAAATACAAAAGATTGCATCATCTTCTCAGCACCTCATGGAGCTCTCTCCAGAACTGACCACATACTTGCTCACAAAGCAAGTCTCCAAAGATACAAGAAATTGAAATAACTCCCTGGATCCTATCAGAACATTACGTATTAAAGCTGGATACCAACAACAGAAATAATAAAAAGCTTATAAACTCATGGAAATGGAACAACTGCCTGCTGAGTTCAAAATGGGTCAAGACAGAAATAAAGAGCTTAAGAAGTTTCTAGAATTCAGTGAAAATGAATACACAGAATACACAAACTTATGGGATACAAGGAAATCAATGCTAAGAGAGGAAGGTTCATAGCACTAGGTGCTGACATAAAAAAAAATAGAGATCTCATACTAGCGACTTAACAGCACTCCTGAAAGCTCTAGAGCAGTACTTCTCAACCTTCCTAATGCTGTTATTCATGTTGTGTTGACCCCAGCCATGAAATTATATTCATTGCTACTTTATAACTGTAATTTTGCTACTGTTATGAATTGAAATATAAATAAATATCTGTATTTTACAATGGTAGTAGGTGACCCCCTGTGAGCTCCTTTGATCCACAGAGGGTTGCAACCCATAGTTTGAGAAATGCTACTCTAGAACAAGAAGAAATAAGCACATCCAAGAGGAGTAGATGGCAAGAAATAATTAAACTGAGGGCTGAAATCACAAAATAGAAACAGAGTAATACAAAGAATCAGTGAAACCAAGAGTTGGTTCTTTGAGAAAATCAACAGGATGATAAACCTGTATCCAAACTAACTAAAAAACAAAAAGAGAATATGCAAATTAACAAAATCAGAAGCACAAAAGGATGCCATGACTAGAGATTCCAAGGAAATACAGAGAATCATAAGGACATATATTACAAACCTCCCTGAGACTGGAAAATCTAAAAGAAATGGATAATTTTTTAGATAGGTATCACTTACCAAAGTTAAATCAAATCAGATAAACAATTTAAGTAGACCAATAACCCCTAGTGAAAAAGAAGCAGCCAAAAAAAAAAAAAGTTTAGCACAGGATTTTACCAGACTTTCAAATAAAAGTAAACAGAAATATTCCTCAAATTATTCAACAAATTAGAAATAGAAGGAACACCACCTAATTCATTTTATGATGCCAAACTCACCCTGATACTCAAACCACACGGTCAACAAAGAAAGAGAATTACAGACCAACTTCCCTTATGAACATAGATGCAAAATTACTCAAAAATCTAAGAACACATCAAAAAGATCATCCACCATGATCAAACAGGCTTCATCCCAGAGATGACGGGATGAGTCGACACACGATAATCAGTCAATGCAATTCACCATATAAACAAACTGAAAGAAAAACCATATAAACAAACTGAAAGAAAACCAATATAAACAAACTGATGATCAGTAATTCACCCTAAAAACAAACTGAAAGAAAAAAAAACATATTCATTTCATTAAATGCAGAAAAAGCCTTTGACAAAAGTCCAACACCTCTTCATGATAAAAGTCTTGGAGTGATCAGGGCTACAAGGAATATACCTAAACATAATAAAGGCAATTTATAGTAAGCCTATAGCCAACCAACATCAAATCAAATGGAGAGAAACTCATAGCAATTCCACTAATACCAGGAACAAGACAAAGTTGTCCACTCTCTATATACATATTCAATACAGTATCTAGAACAATAGGACAACTGAAGGAGATCAAGGGTATAAAAATTGGGAAGAAGTAGAAGCATCTTTATTTGCAGATGATATGATAGTATACATAAGTGACCGTAAAAATTCAACTGGGGAACTCCTACAGGTGATAAACACCTTCAGAGTAGTGGCTGGATACAAAATTAATTTTCAAGAAATTGGTAGCTTTCCTATATACAAATGACAGACTGAAAGAAATCAGGGAAATAACACCTTTCACAACAACCTCAAATAATATAAAATATCTTGAGGTAACTCCAACCAAGCAAGTGAAAGACTTGTATGACAAAAACTTCAAGCTCTTGAAGAAGATATCCAAAGATGGAAATCTCTTCCATGTTCATGGATCAGTAGGACCAACATAGTAAAAATGGCAATCTTACTGAAAGCAGTCTACAGATTCAATGCAATTGTCATCAAAATTCAAGCACAATTCTTTACAGACCTTGAAAGGATAACTTCTTAAAGAAAAACAAAAAACCCAGGATAGCTAAACCAATCCTGAAAAATTAAATAAAACCTGCTGGAAGTGTCACCATCCCTGATTTCAAGTTGTATTGCATAGCTATAGTAATTTAAAAAACCACACAAATGGTATTGGCATAAAAACAGATGTGTTGACCAATGGAATCAAATTGAAGATCCAGACATAAATCCACACATTTATAGACACCTGACTTTTTTAAATAAAAAAGCCAAAAAATACATACTTAAAAAAAATCTTCAACCAATGGTGCTGGTCAAACTAGGTATCTACCTGTAGAAGGAAAACAGGTCCATGCTTATCACCCTGCATAGAGCTCAAGTCCAAGCAGATCAAAGACCTCAACATTAAAGCAGGTACATTAAACCTAACAGAAGAAAAAGAGGGGCGTAGACTTGAACACATTGGCACAGGGGACAACTTTGTGACCAGAACACCAAAAACACTAAGATTAACAATTAATAAATGGGGCCTCATGAAACTGAAAAGATTTTGTAAGGCAAAGGATACTGTCAATAGGACAAATCGGCAGAGAAAAAATTTTCACCAGCTCCACATCCAAGAAATTGCTATTATCCAAAACATTTAAATAATTCAAGAATCTAGGTATCATAAAAATATCAAATAATCCAATTAAAAATGGGATACCGATCTAAGCAGAGAATTCTCAATAAAGGAATAGCAAATGGCTGAGAAACACTTAAAAAATGCTCAACATCCTTAACCATCAGGGAAATGCAAATCAAAACTACTGTGAGATTCCATCTTATAGCTGTAAGAATGAGTAAGATCCATAACACAAGTGACAGTTCATGCTGGTGAGGATGTGGAGCAAGGGGAAAACTCTTCCATTGATGGTAGGAGTGAAAACTTGTACAGCCACTTTGGAAGTCAATATGGCAAATTTTCAGAAAATAGGGAATCAATCTATCTCAAGACCTAGCCACAGCGTATACCCAAAGGACACTCTAGTATATCAGAAGGACACTTGCTCAACTATGTTCATTGCAGCTTTATTCACAATAGCCAGAATTTGAAAACAGCCTAGATGTCTCTTAACTGAAAAATGGATAAAGAAAATGTGGGTACATTTACACAATGGAGTATTACCCAACTGTTAAAAACATTGTTGTCATGAAATTTGCAGACAAATGGATGAAACTAGAAAAAAATCATCTTTAGTGAAATGACTCAGGCCCAGCAAGGCCATTATGGTTTCTCTCTGCAAACTGACAGTAGGTCCCCATTGGAGGACAACATCCATACAGATCACTGAATGTGGAGAAGTCGAACTGGTGCCTGAAGGGAGACTTCACCCTATGTTCTAATCTTTGGTGCAGGAAGGTACTCTGAAGGCTCCTGAGAAACATGAACACCAACCCAGCCACACGACCTTTGATCTACAATCTGTCCTACTTGCAAGATGTGCTGGGGTAATGGTGGAGCAGAACTAACTAGTCTTCTACTAATTGGAGACCAACCAATGTCCGACTTAACTTGAGGCCCACTCAGCTCATGCTCAACATTGCTTGGATGACCAGGAACCAGAGACTGGATAGCCCAGACTCCTCGAGTAGAACCAGACATGACTGGTCTAAAAAAAAGAAAAATCGATGAAATGATTCCCAATGATATCCTTTTTGCTATACTCTTAGATTGGTGCTTTGTCTAGCATCGTCAGAGAGGCTTCCTCTGGTAGCATCAGGTCTTTCACCTCGATGGAACTCGAGAATCCCCTGGAAGATGGAAAGATTGTAGAGTCAGAAGGGATGGAGAACACCAGGAGAACATGGCCGACTGAATCAACCAAGCAGGGTACATATGGGCTAAAAGAGACTAAAGCGGCCAGCATGGGGCTTTCAGGGGTCTGCATCAGGTCCTCTGTGTATATGTTGTAGCTATTAGCTTGGGACTCCTGACCGTGGGAGCAGGTGTGTCTTTGACTCATTTGCCTGCTCTTGGGACTCTTTTTCTCCTGTTGGATTGACTTGTCCAGCCTCAGTGTGAGAACTTCTGCCTTGTGTTTTGTTTTGCTGTGTTTAGTTGTCTCTTGGAGGTCTGCTTTTTCCTGAAGTGAGTCAGAGGCAGAGCGGATCCATGGGAGAAGGGAAGTGGGGGAAGCTGGGAGAAGTGGAGGGAGCAGAAACTGTTGTTGGGGTGTGTGATATGAGATAAGATTCTATTTTCAATTAAAAAAAGGAGTTACAGGACTTTAGAAAATATTGTCTCATTTTAAAATAAATCACAAAATTAAGTGCTTTGCCTCAGTCTATTTGATCCCATGGAGCATTTTCTTTCTACTTCCCCATAGTAAAATCAAAAATAAGAGGAAAAATACTAATAAGTTGGAAACTGTTGCACTTTACTTGGAAACTGAGAATAAATTATAAAGCCAAATCTTATCTCCAAGAAGAAACAGAGATTGACATCAGTGCAAACATACCCAACCTTGAATACAGGTTTAAGATTCTTTGAAACCCTGAGACAGCATCTTTATCTATAAATGGAAGTGTTATGCCCAGATCATGGAGTCCCCCAAAAACAAACAAGGAGACCAAGTCCCGTATGTAAAAGTAAAGAGCCTTTATTCTTATTCAAGTTTGAACTTGGACTTGGGGCAGAGAGCCCCAAGCTAAGTTGGGGTGGAGAGTTTATAATAGCAAAGGTTGGGGTGAGGGATTTTTAAGGTTCAGGACCCCTGATTGTCTGGCATTTGTCTAGTAGTTGCCCTGGTGAAAAGGGAATGGATGTGTGCTGGGCTGAGGGACATCAGGTGAGCTTATCTACAGTGGTCGGAACATTAAGCATTTCCTTTGGAACGTTAGGTACTTTCCCCTTGGATGACCCATTCCTGGGTGGTGCCTGGGTGATCTATTCTGAAACTCAGGCCTCTATTGAGCTCGTCATGGCTGGGCCCTACAGAAAGATCAGTGTCTGTATGTAGCACCCACTGAAGACAATACATTACTAGTTCACTTGGAGAACAATCATCTTTCTAAAGATGTTAATTAAAGATATATTTATTTTTGTTTTATGTGCAAGAGCATTTGCCTGCATGTATGTATGTGCACAATATGAGTGGCTGGTGTGACGAAGGCCAGAAGAGGGTGTTGGTTTCGCTGTAACTGGAGTTAGAGATAGTTGTGAGCTGCCTTGTGGGTGGTGGGAACTGAACTGAGGTCCTCTGCAAGAGCAATAAGAGCTCTTAACCACTGAGTCACATCTCCAGCTCCCTCAAAGATTTTCTTAACCGGGACTGGGGATGTGTCTCCATGGGCAGAGTGCTTTCCTAGTATGCAGAATCTACTGGATTTGATCTCCAGCATCACATAAACTAGGTGCAGTGGTGTGCCTCTACCAGCACATGTGAGGTGAAGACAGGAGGAGCAGAGGTTCGAGGCCATCCTTGGAGATATATAGTAATTCCTAGGCCAGTATGGACTATGTGAGATCCTGTCAAACAAACCAACAAACCTATTAGCTTTCACCATTTCCCTTTTTAGGCAATCAAAGTCTCGGAGCATGTGACAGATCATGGTGAGTCTTTATCAGAAGCAGAAGCACACAGCTAGAATAAAGGGGTTTGAATGTCCAGCATGCTTCTGGGTGCTTACAAAAGCTCTACAAACTGGATGAAGGTACTCAAGTCCTACGCCTCTGTAAAACGTTTCGTCACTTCAACTCATGCTTCCCCACAGCACAGAGGACGTCGGCTGTTTTTCTCTCACGGGACAGCTGTATTGTGCCTAGAAACATTAAAGGGCTGCCCTGTGGAGCATTCTGTGAGTTCTTGGGCTCACAGTGAGTCATGCTGCCGTGATGGGTTAGCTCAGTCCCCTTACCACATCAAATGACCCGTATGCTCTATTTTCATTATTTTGTCTCCCTGCTCATAAATCCCCCTAGGGCTTTTAAACCCTTTCCAGATTGTGTCGGGGTTCTCGGATTCAGGATTTGTTAGAGTACTAAACACATAGTAGCCACAGCTATGATTTATTACAGGACTCCAACATAAAGCAAAATCCAAGAGGAAAGGCATATGGGACAATGTCGAGCAGAAACCAGAGCCACTTTCAGTAATCTTATCAAGTAGAGTTATACACAATATGCTTAATTCCTCTGGCAACCATGGGCTGGATGTACCATTTCCAGAAGAGCTTACTTGGTGGTTTGAATAAAAATGGCCCCATAGACCCATAGGGAGTGGCACTAACAGGAGATGTGGCTTTGTTGGAGTTGGTGTGGTCATGTTGAAGGAAGCTTTGAGGTTCCAGATGCTCAAGCCAGGCCCAGTGTGTCATTCTTTTCCTGCTATCAGCCGATCTGGATGTAGAACTCTCATCTCCTTCTCCAGCACCATGTCTGCCTGCACACTGCCATGCTTCCTGACGTGATAATAATGGACTAAACCTCTGAAACTGTAAGCCAGCCCCCATGAAATGTTTTCCTTTATAAGAGTTACTGAGGCCATGGTGTCTTTTCACCAGTAATAGAAACCTCAACTAAGAAGTTTACTGAGTTTAGGAACCATAGTATGCTTACTGGGGTGAGTCATGCAGAGACCTCTGTAGCACGAATAATAAAAACCCAAAGACAGGACATAGGGGTTAAAGCTAAATAATGACATCGTGAAATTAGCAGGCAAATGAATAGATCTAGAAAACATCATACTGAATGAGGTAACCCAGACCCAGAAAGACGAATATAATATGTACTCATTCATAAGTGACTTTTAGACATAAAGCAAAGAAAAACCAACCTGCAATTCACAATCCCAGAGAGCCTACACAACAGAGAAGGCCCTAAGAGAGACATGCATGGATCTAATCTACATGGGAAGTAGAAAAAGACAAGATCTCCTGAGGAAATTGAGAGTGTGGGGATCATGGGAGAGGGTAGAAGGGAAGCGGGGAAGAAAGGAGGGGAGCAGAGAAAAATATACACTTCTCAATAAAAAAAAAGAAAAAAGAAAAGAAGATAACTAAGCAAGCCCGTAAGCAGCGTTCCTGCACTGGCTTCCCTTGATGAAGAACCAGTTACCAGTAAGCCAAACAAACCCTCTCCTTCCTTCCCCAAGCTGCTTCTGGTCATGGTGTTTATCACAGCAGCGCAAAGCAAACAAGGACAGCGACTCTTGGGCTACGCTCCAGGACCCCAGCTGGTGAGTAAAGTCAGTCCCGCTGGGCCAGCGCAAAGACTGAAGACCACCCCTGAGTAGTTTCCCTAAAATCACCTCACCCCATGCTTGGGCTTTCTCTGCCTCATCCTCTTAGACACACACCATCATCTGGAAGTTTATCATGTATTTACCGGTATGAAAACATAGTGCCTGGACTTACATCTATGGCTCCATGTATGTAACTTTCAGTTGGTTAACCTCTTTATGTTACATGTTTTAATTGATTTGGTTACTAATTTGATAAAAAAGAAAGAAAAACAGAGCAGTAAGCCAATAGAGAGATCTTTTACCTCTACCAATGCTCAGACCAAAGGGACTCTTCAAACTTGCCTAGACTGCACTGTGTCTCCACCAAACCTCAGACTCAACCTCCCAAGTTCCTGTCTCTTCCCCTATATATTCCTCTCTCTGCCCAGCCATATCGCTCCTGTCTCCACCTCCCTAGTGCTGAGATTAAATGTATGTGACTCCCAAACACTGGGGTTAAAAGTAGGTGCCACCACCACCTGAATCTGTTTCTGGATCAGTCTTGCATAGCCCAAGGTAGCCTTGAGTTCAGAGCTCCCTCTGCCTCTGTCTCCCAAGACCTGGGATTAAAGGTGTGTGCCATCACTCCCTGGCCTCTAGTGGCTTCGCTTTGTACACTGATCTTCAGGCAAGCTTTATTTGTTAATAACAAATAATAAAACATCTCTACAGACCTCTGCTTAGCATGCTCCAAAATTTCAGGCCCTCTGAAGCAAACCCCGTACTTAGCACAAACCACACTGTCAGCACAAATGTTTTAATACAAATGAGAAACAAGGGTCTCTCTTATCATCAGGCAGTGGTGGGATTCTTCCATAAAGCTGTGTCCCTACCTTTAGTCAGCTGCCAGGCTTGCAAGGAGCGGTTTCAAGAATTGTCAGGATTGGGCCTCTGAGGCTGTTTCCTTCACAGTCACTTTCTTGATCCTCAGCAAAGGTGTCTTTAGAAAATAAAAATACTACCAGGACCCCATGCATGGTGGATGGGGCAACCTGACATATTGTTCTTTCCTGCCAGGCAGGGTCCTGTACCAGTCCAAAAAAAGCAACTTTCAACTCCCTCCCCTGTGCCACCTGCCCCATAAAGCACTGTAGGATCCTAGAGTTTTGTGAGAACTCTTTTCCTCTAGTCTGAGCTATCCAATTTGGTTTAGGACAGCTCAGACCTGATGCCTTCCAGGGCAGAGGGAGAATGTGAGGTCAATGTCCACCCTAGTTGGCACACCTAAGAACGCAGTTGACAATGATGAAGCATTCCAAGTAAAATGTACAATAGTCAGGCAGAACAAGTTAATAGGCTCCTGTTGGACTTCCTGGGAGTGGGGTGGGGCTCCCACCATAGGTCTCCAGTTCTTTCTAATGAGCTCAGTTCAGTCCCTGATGGTAAGATTGCCCAAGGCATTAAAATGGCACACAGACGTGGTCAGTATCAGGAGATGTCCTATGCAGGGCGTGTGAGAGCTGTGCCACGTCTCGCCATCCTGGAGCTGGTGATCAGAGACTCAGCCATCAGTCTAATTCAAAGCTCTCCCACAGCATCTGGGAAAGGCAGCAGAGTACGTTTTTCTTCAGGAAGAATGGAAGTTTCCAGAGACAGTTCTGAAAGACAAAGACCACCAATGCCTCACAGAGCCCCTGGGTCGACCCCAGGACTGTTTTGGCTGCTGCTTGTTTTTGGTTTGTCTTTGCTGTTTCATTTGCTGAGTGTTTCCTCTTGCAACCATAACTTTGCACTGCTAACATCACCCCAGTGGTCCAGCCCTTTCATCCGGAAGGGCAGTCACAGAGGCATTTCCATGGAGTGTAGCCAGTAGGAAATACCATGCCCAGGAATCAATCAAGGATTTTTTTAAAAAATCATAAATTTTCAAAGTATCTCAACATGGATTTCTAGAACTTCCCACTTTTTAACTCCCGAGAAGCCTAGAAAAGCCCCTCGGGGCTTGAGCGCAGAGCTGAAAAATCATCAAATGGAAACAAATGAAAACTGCATTTTAAAATTCCATCATGTTTGCATCTGGTGAGTGGCGCTCTTTGAATACTGATTGTTTTATGCCAGATGACCCAATGGGCAAAAGTAAAACTCATCCTCATGAAGATGTATTCTGTGTCTGACACTCAACTGTTTGAACTTGAATTCCCTCACGAGTGGCAACATGCTATTACGCTTTCTCTTTTCAACTTTCCCTGATTGCTAGGGAAGACCACTCTAACATTTATATCACTTCATAAATTAAAGGTTCTCTAATTTGAAATCTTTTTGACATTTTTCATCAGTTCTAGTCACTATACCTAGCAAGAGGTATGCCTGACTGAGCAGCCTTGGGCAAGGTGTGGTCCCATCCATCATTGACCTATCATTGTCTCCTCTGGTCAGTCCTGAAAGGTTGTCTGACAAGTTAACAAACTGTATGAAATCCCTTCCTGGGAGACAAGTTCCACCTTCGGCTGGCATCAGGCTTCAACTTTCTTCTTCTTCCAACGTGAGATTCCTGAGGGAACGCCTGCTTCCTTGGGCACCATTGTTTCAATAGACTAATGGCCAAAGGGAGGACCACAGTGTTTCTCTTTAGCACTTCTGAGGATGGCTCCATCCTCCTTCTCCTTTCTCTTTTTGTTTATCTAAGCTTTAACCCTGGACACTGTTGTTTCCTGCACCCCCTTCATTTGGATGAAATGCCAATACAAACTTTTGATGTCTTTGGCTTACCTAAAAATGGTCAGTCAGGCTTTTACCTCCTACCTGGAGAAAAGGACAAACCAAAGCCATCAAGAAGACTGGCCTTCACTCATTCACTTCAACTAGCTTTGCCAGGGGCTCTACCAAGACAGTTCTTTTGAAGTTAGATCATCATCTTTGTTGGGTCCAGGGGGGGTCACGCAAAGTGAGAACACCACCAAGTCTAATAAACCAGAAGCAAACTTTATTTCAGAAACCAGATCCTAGGAAAATCAGAAGCAAACTTTATTCCAGAAACCAGATCGTAGGAAAACCAGAAGCAAACTTAAAACAAACAAGCAAGCAAACAAACAAACAAAAAAACACCACGGGGCACAGAAGCTTATCAGCTAGCTGAGACCACAGCCAGTGATGGTGTTTGTTAGGCTGCAGCAAAAGGCCGGTTTCTGAACCCACTATTTATAGTAGGGGCACCAAGCATTAGCTCTGACAAAGGAATTTTTACAACCTTACCCTGACCCTTGGGTTAGTCAGCAGAGACCCTAGCAAGGGGAGTGAATTTTAATGTCAATGGGTAACTAGGCAGCCATCATGAAGTATGTTTCAGAGGAGATTACAGCGAAAATCACTAATTGTAAGAAAACAGATGTCTTTAGCAATTAGTCAGAAAAGGGACTGCTAGTAATACTAGAAGGTTAATAAATTAGGAGTAACTGGTTCTTAGGCTGAGAATTTAGAGCAGAAAGCTTTTCACACTATCTCAAGGTAAAACTCAGATACTGACTGTCATACTTTACAACCTCCATTGTCAGAGCTCATTAATTAAACCATTGTATTTGTCCACTGTGTCCTGGTACCTCAAGGCAACGTATACTGAGGCCCCATGCCTCTCCTTAATGGTGCCAGTTTTTCATAACGGAGACAGTGTCTAACATAGAGGTCAGTATCTCTGTCTCCTAAAGTGTAACTCAGTTCACATCTGTCATTTATCAAGGATGGCCAGGACACTACTCTGAATTTGTAGGGAGAAGCTCTGTCCTTGTAAATAAAACAGCTAGTTGTGAAATGACCTAAGCTTCCCAAGCATCTGAGAAAATAGCTCACTGTGAATGAGTGATCCTTGATCTGCTGAGAAAGCTGCTGATAGTCTGTTCTCATTCTCCTAGACCTATAACTTTATATTTCTTTATTTCTACATTCTTATTTTTGGAATCTACATTTTTNGCAATTAGTCAGAAAAGGGACTGCTAGTAATACTAGAAGGTTAATAAATTAGGAGTAACTGGTTCTTAGGCTGAGAATTTAGAGCAGAAAGCTTTTCACACTATCTCAAGGTAAAACTCAGATACTGACTGTCATACTTTACAACCTCCATTGTCAGAGCTCATTAATTAAACCATTGTATTTGTCCACTGTGTCCTGGTACCTCAAGGCAACGTATACTGAGGCCCCATGCCTCTCCTTAATGGTGCCAGTTTTTCATAACGGAGACAGTGTCTAACATAGAGGTCAGTATCTCTGTCTCCTAAAGTGTAACTCAGTTCACATCTGTCATTTATCAAGGATGGCCAGGACACTACTCTGAATTTGTAGGGAGAAGCTCTGTCCTTGTAAATAAAACAGCTAGTTGTGAAATGACCTAAGCTTCCCAAGCATCTGAGAAAATAGCTCACTGTGAATGAGTGATCCTTGATCTGCTGAGAAAGCTGCTGATAGTCTGTTCTCATTCTCCTAGACCTATAACTTTATATTTCTTTATTTCTACATTCTTATTTTTGGAATCTACATTTTTATTTTCTTATTCTTAGACTCTTCAATCTTCAAATTCTATAAGTAACTTTGACCTTTGTAACAGACAATAAGTCAGCTATACTTCCATGTCATCTGCAAGGCCGCAGTCATCTTGATTCCAAATCATCATTTCCTGATGATCTTGTCAATGCAGAAAAGCAACTGTTATTCTAGTGCCACTTATGGAGTAGCCTATGAATACAGATTTAGGTTACTCAAAATACCATATTCCAACAGGGTGACAGTTTCATGGTTTTTATAGTAGCAGAACAAAGAAAGTCATAAATCAAGATATTTTAAGAACACATTGGTGGAAGCATCAGATAGGTAGGTGGATGTGGTGGTTTGAAAGAAAATGGCCTTCATAGGCTCACAGGGAGTGGTACTATTAGGAGGCGAGGCCTGGTTGGAGTTTGGAGGAAGGCTATCACTAAGGGGTGGACTTTGATGTCTCAGAAGCTCAAGCCAAGCCTCTTCCTGCTGCCTGTGGATCTAGATGTAGAATTCCCAGTTCCTTCTCCAGCACCATGTCTGCCTGTGCACCACCATGCTTCCTACCATGATAATGGATCGAATCTATGAAACCATAAGCCAGCTCCAGTGAAATAAGTGGTGCTGTGGTCATGGTGTTTCTTTACAGCAGTGGAAACATAACTAAGACATTGGTGACAGCAAAACGGCAAAATCTTTGTCACAGGCATCAAATGCTATTAAAATAGGCAAATTTCTATTTAAAAGTAATTTAGCCCTATTTTGGAAAAGTGATCCGGTGGCCCCCTCAAGTCCATCTTGGGGGTCCTGAGATGAAAGAAAGAACTAAGCTGTCCCAGTCCAGGTGGGTCCTGACCCCACCACCCTTTGTCTCCACTAGGCTGTAAATCTCATGGAGAGGAGAGTTTCCACTCTGGCTGGCCCAGGCTTTTCTTTTCCCAGCATGAGATTCCTGGGGGGAATTTCTTGGTGTACATTGTTTTAATCAAATAGTTGAAGTATCTTTTTAGAATATGTTCATTTCTGTTAGATAGATGGGTTATACTGGGACTCACAACTCAGCATATTAGTTCATACATAGCCATGAGTCAGTTTGCTGAAAGAACATAAAGAATTGTTGACTTTCCAGGCTCCTCCCAGTGGTGTCATGGAAGGAGACATGTGGATTCCCAAGCACAGCACTGGGACAGACACAGAGAAGCTGCTTTTGCTAAAAAGCATTGACGCCTCACTTGCGACTACAAGGCTGAAAGCACAGAGGTTAAGTCATTGTCCTAAGCCTGTCATCACCTCAGATGTCAGTGAGAGCAAACCCTTATCCATGAGGCTGAAGCTCTACCCCAAAGCAGCAGAAGAAACCATCACCCAAGAATTTGTCCCTTCAAGCTAAGGACTTCTTTTGGACCACCCTATAAGACCAGAGCTGAGATGACCTCAGGGAGGGACCTCAACTGAGACTATGTAATTGTGCACAGCTCTTGGCCTTTGCCCCAGTTCTTTCTCCATTTAAACCTAAAGCTTGTGTGAGTACCCAGAGATGACTTGGGATCACTGGACCACATTTCCTGTTCTTCTATGATTTATTCACATTGAACAAATCTCTTCTATCTGCTTGTCACACTGTCCATCTCTTTAATTAGTCTACTAAGATGGCTGGCTCTGGCTAGCCTGCTGGTCTTTCAGAGCCCAGATGTTTGCCCTAAACTCTAGTTGCAATACCTCTCAAATGCTGTCTGTGAATAATTCAACCCAACATAGTTCTTTTTAAATGGTTTTTATGTGTATGACAATTTCGGCTTCATGTGTACATGTTCAGCT
The DNA here is from genome assembly GCA_001685075.1 of Bramus lutescens. Lineage (NCBI taxonomy): Eukaryota > Metazoa > Chordata > Mammalia > Rodentia > Cricetidae > Bramus > Bramus lutescens. The sequence goes on from LOEQ01002726.1 coordinate 57,966, forward strand.
TGTACAAGCCTAGCGTCTCATCATTCATAAAAAGAGAACCTTTCTGGAGTCCTGGCTCCTTGGGTTATTCAATTAGTAAATCCTAAGTGCTCCTTGGATAAAAATCATTTCCTAGGAATCTTCACATAGGCCCACTTGATGGTTTGGCTTGATGTTGATTGTAGCTCCCTTGAAACAATCTTGCTGTGTTGCCAGGCGGAGCTCAGGAGGCTGCCTAAGCCTCTTAAGTGCTGGGATTACAGTGTTAAAGAAATAACATGCCCTCTCAGTGAGAAACCATTCCATACACTTAGACATGAAGCAAAACTCTTCACTTAAGTGCCTGGTCAACAGGTGCTAATGCCCAGATGAGAATCAACCCCAACAGAAGATTTGGTTAGTTTCTATACACCTCAGGCTTAGTCATTTTACACATTTTGTCATCCTTAAATCTCTTCAGGTCACACTTCAAACAGGGACAGGAGACGGAGAGTCTGGCCGCTTAGGCAGATAGATTTATACAACAAAGCTATTGCCAGAATGATTTATTAGGCTCACCCGTGTTGTTCTTGTTCAATAGTTGTTACCCAGGGTCATCTTGCCCACTGGGCAGAATTATATTTTTCCTGAAAAAAGGACAGGGGACTTAAAGAATAATGTGACCCTGGACTGTCCTCTTTTGGAGCATAGAGATAAGTGAATCCTGGTGAATAAACATTCACAACTTAGATTTTGCATATCTCTAACAGTCCTAGTTAGCATATTACTTAACTTTGGGGTATTTTGCTATTTGTGTGGCCTAATGTCTCTGTAACAAATCTAGTAGTGAGCCCTTTATAACACCAATTCTATTTCTTTGAGTTTCTTCTACATCAATAAAAATGCTCAACCACACTCAGATTCTGCTCATTTTGACTTATTGATCAGTATCGCCTAAGAGACCCCCAAAACATGACTGTTTCTTTTGGCTGTGGTTGACCCCAGATGTAGAAGGTCAGTCCTTATCTGAGCATATCTTGCACTTCAGACACAGGGCCCAGACGTACCTAACTGTATCTGACTTGAAAACCTGAGGACCGGAAGGCACCATGAAAGCTTCTAAAGGAGGAAATCAACCAATAGCCCTACCAAGCTGTGATGCCTATGGACCACAATAATGACCAGCAAGGCACAATAGCCTAAATGTGCAGCAGTGGCACATACGTCTTGGTGGTGACCAACACCTCTCTAATTAGACTTAGGACTTTCAATAAAAGGGAAATCATGTTTGTTACAGGAAATGGATCCAACTATGTGGGGCTAGTGGTGCTGTGGATTGTGGAGGAGAATTTGCAGCCACCACTTGACTAAAACAGAGCAATTAACTCTAACACCATCCTCTTGGTCTGCACACCCACTGATAATGCCATTCTCGCACCTATCAAGGAAGCTTCTTTTCTCAACAAGTGGAAATCATTATAAAAACCCGTGACTGATCAAAATGCAGAGTGGTGAAACTTAGGCTCAACTGATACATCTGAACCTAAGGGACAGGGGTCAGGACGGAGGAGGCCATTTGTAAAAGCCAGAGGGACAGGGAGTTTCCTGTGAGATGATATGTCCTCAAAATGGCATAATCTACACCCATGGAGTCTCAGCAACATGGCTGCCTAAACATGGCCAGAACAAAAATGACACCAATAGATGTGGAAGGTGGAAAACTTGGGGGGTCTCAGTCCTAGACAAAGAACTATAGGCGACCAAGGATTCTGAGAGTAAGGGAAATACAGTCTTCCCCAGGGAAGAGAACAATAGTTATCCGATACCAAGTAGTTGGCCCTAAAAACATATATTCAAATAATATATGGACTGAGCAGAATGGATTTGTGTATTTAACAGTGTATGCGTATATATTATGTATATAACAATAATTAAAGGGAAAAAGGCCATGAGTTTGAACAAATTCAATGTGGGGTTACATGGGGTGGTTTCGATGGAGGAAAGGGAAATAATAGCAATTATGTTATAATCTCAAAATTTTTAAAAGAATGAATTGATTTAAAACGTAAAATTTTTAATTAAATTAAATAAATAGGGCCTGGCTTTCGGAAAGTCCTTGAACTGCCATTCGTTGCATCACAGCCCACCAGCCTGTCCTTCAGGCTTCAGTGTGAGCAGCTACTCTTGACTCCCTTCCCCTGGAGAGCATGTCTTCTTTCATGCTCTCACCGGACTCCGCATCCTTCCTCTATCGCTGCCCTCTGGCTCACTTTAGATGGAGGCTCTGTACATACTTCTCTGACTCCAGAGGCTCCATCATGTCTTATCGCATGCTTTGCAAGGTTTTCTGGGTGGCCCCTGAATTGCACCGACTGCAAGAGGGGTCCATCAAGGCCATTGATTAACTGTCAGAGGAAGGTGGAGTCTAGTAAGTTCTGAGCTGTTACTTGAAAAACAAAACCAGCTCTTTTACTTTCCGTTTCCCAGCCTAAAAGCTGTTTACAAGATTGTAGCGATGTAAGTAAATGCAGCCGTGATGTTGTTTGTTAACATTTCCCGTGCCCTTGCTAACTTCTAATGCTTCCTTAGCCTTGCCTTTTTATATATATATATATAGAAACTGGAGATTCTAGTGTTGCTGCTAAGTATGAGCTTCAACTAGTGGAGTTTCTTGCTTTACTCTAATTGATGTTAATGACTTACTACAGGTCCCAATTAGCTATAATGGGTCTTAGATTTGGAAAAGACACTTGTCACCATGAGTCCATTTTTCTACTCACACCCCGCCCGACACCTTCATCATCATTGGAATTCCTTTCTGCCCATCCTTTTGGAAAGAAGGCGCCTTGCTCTGGGTTCAGCACATTCCAGGATGTGACAAAACCCAGCTTCTGGAGAACTCTTTCTTCCATTAAGCTGTAAATCAGCACCCAGGCCACTGCCCGGAACCTTGGCACTGCCAGCTCATCCCTCATGCTGTCCTTCGTTGAGGTGTGGCTTCCCACCTGTGGGTTTTGCCCTAACACAGGTTATGCGTGAAGGATCCTGTGAATTGTGTCGGGGTAAGTAGAGTGGTGTGTGGAGGAAACAGAGCGTGACGCGTTCAGTTCTCCCTAATTGTGACCTGCTACATGTTCTATTGCCAAAATAAATTTGAATGTAGTATCCCGTGATTGCATTTACATGAAAAGTCAACTATGATGATGTTTCTGAAGAAGACCAGTGGTGGCCAACAGCTAGGGAAGCATTTGGAAGCAGAGAACACGGAATATTGAGGATAGTGCGGTGATTCTATCCCGTAATTATGGTGCCAAGCCTACTACTACACATTTTTTAAGAATTCACTGACTTCTATATTTAAAACTTGTAGGACTGTATCATGTGGATTATAGCTCCGTAAATAATAACTATCTCTAAAACCAGAGAACAAAAGGACAGGAATGGCTCCTCACTTCCCTGTATAGCTCATTTTCCTGTTGAAATATAACTCTGGAGACAAGACAGGTTCTGGCTTGTTTTGCTTTCTTTAATGTAAATTTTATTTGAAGTGTAACATTCTTACAGATTGCATAATCATCAGTGCACAGCTCAGGGAATTATCTCAAAGTGAATATATCCACACAACTATATCCTGAACCAAAAATGAGGTTTCAGAATCCCCAAAGTCCCCACATATCCACTCCAGTATCTGCTATGGTTTAAGTGGGAAATATCCCCCATAGGCTCTTGTGTTTGAACACTTGATATCTAGTTGATAACACTTTTGGGGAGATCTTAAGGGAAGCATAAGAAAATGACCTTAAATTCAATCTTGTGAAGATGATAGAGTCCCTTAAAGAGGAAATGAATAAATTCCTTAAAGAAATCTAGGAAAACACAGATAAAAGAAATGAATAAAACCATTCAAGACCTGAAAATGGAAATAGAATCAATAAAGAAAACACAAACTGTTTTTGTGGGAATCGTCGAGATAGAAAGTATAGGTAAGCAAGCAGGAATTACAGATGCAAGTATCACCAACAGAATACAAGAGATGGAAGAGAGAATCTGAGGTGTAGTAGATAACAGTAGAAGAAACTGATACATCGGTCAAAGAAAATATTAAATCTAAAAAGTTCCTGACACAAACATCCAGGAAATCTGGGGCACTATGAAAAGACCTAACCTAAGAATAATAGGAATAGAAGAAGATACCTAGCTCAAAGGCACAGAAAATATATTCAACAAAATCATAGAAGAAAACTTTCTTAACCTAAAGAAGGAGTTGCCTATAAAGGTACAAGAAGCTTACAGAACACCAAATATATTGTACAAGAAAAGAAAGTCACCCTGCCACATAATAATCAAAACATAAAATGTACAGAACAAGGAAAGAATATTAAAAGCTGCAGGGAGAAAAGGCCAAGTAACATTTAATGACAGATCTATTAGAATTACACTGGACTTCTCGATAGAGAATCTAAAAGCCAAAAGGATCTGGACACATACCCTGCACGTATGGATCTCTGTGAGTTCAAAGCTACCCTGGGCTACACAAGATTGATCCAGAAACAGATCTAGGTGGTGGTGGCTCACGCCTTTAATCCTAGTGTTTGGCAGTCACACACCTTTAATCCCAGCACTAGGGAGGTGGAGACAGGAGCGATCTGGTCAGGCAGAGACAGGGGGAAGAGACAGGAACTCAATGGAGTGTGGAGTCTGAGGATTCGTGGAGACAGGATCTCATCCTTTACAGTCTGAAGATTTGGTAGAGGTAAAAGGTCTCTCTAGTGGTTGACTGCTTTGCTTTTCTGATCTTCAGCTTGAATCCCAGTTTCTGTCTCTGGGTTTTTATTACTCATGCTACAATACCCAAACCACACAGAGAGTCAACAAAGAAAGAGGATTACAGACCATTATCCCTCATGAGCACTGATGCAAAAATACTTAATAAAATACTTGCAAACCAAATTCAAGAACACATCAAAAAGATTATCCACCATGATCAAGTCAGCTTCATCCCAGAGATGCAAGGATGATCCAACATATAAAATCAATCAATGTAATTCACAATATAAACTGAAAGAAAAATCATATGATCATCTCATTAGATGCTGAAAAAGCCTTTGACAAAAATCTAACACCCCTTCATGATAAAAGTCTTTGAATCAGGGATACAAGAAATACCCCTAAACATAATAAAAGCAATATACAGTAAGCCTATAGCCAACATCAAATTAAATGGAGAGAAACTCAAAGCAATCTCACTAAAATCAGGAACAAGACGAGGCTGTCCATTCTCCATATCTAGTCAGTATAGCCCTCGAAGTTCTAGCTGGAGCAATAGGACATCTGAAGGAGCTCAAGGGGATACAAATTGGAAAGGAAGAAGTCCAAGTCTCACTATTCGCAAATGATATGATAGTATACATAAATGACCCCAAAAGTTCTACCAGGGAATGCCTTCAGTTGATAAATAATTCATAGAAGTGACTGGATACAAGATTAACTTAAAAATACCAGCAACCCTCTTATATACAAATAATAAATGGGCTGATGGAGAAATCAGGGAAGCAACCTCCTTCGCAATAGCCACAAATAAAATAACTTGGGGGTAACTAGGCAAGTAAAAGACCTGTATGACAAGAACTTCAAGCCTTTGAAGAAAGATATTTAAGAAGATATTAGAAGACGGAACAATTACCCATGCTCTTGGCTCAGAAGGATTGACATAGTAAGAATGGCAATTTTACCAAAAGTAATCTACAGATTCAGTGCAATCCCCATTAAAATACCAACACAATTCTCTACAGACCTTGAAAGAACAATACTCACCTTCATATGGAAAAGCAAAAAAAATTAAAGATAGCTAAAACAATCCTGTACAATAAAAGAACTTCTGGAGGTATCACCATCCCTAGCTTCAAGGTCTTCTACGGAGCTATAGTAATAAAAAAAATTCATGGTATTGGCATAAAAACAGACATGTAGATCAGTAGAATAGAATCAAAGACCCACACAAAAACCCACACACCTTTGATGTGATTTTTGACAAGGAAGTCAAAACTGTACAATGAAAAAAAAGAAAGCATCTTCAACAAATGGTGCTGGTCAAACTAGATGTCGGCATACAGAAGAATGCAACTAGATTCATATCCTTACCCTGCATAAAACCCAAGTCCAAATGGATCAAAGATCTGAACATGAATCCAGTTACATTGAACAGGTGGGGAACAGCCTTGAATATACTGGCACAGGAGACCACTTCCCAAACAGAACACCAATAGCACAGACACTAAGATCAATTAATATATAAAAACTGAAAAACTTCTGTAAGGCAAAGGGCACTCTCAATAAGTCGAAATGGTAGCCTACAGAATGGTAAAAGATCTTCACCAACCCCACATTTGACAGAGGACTAATTTCTAAAGATTATAAAGAACTCAAGAAACTAGACGTAAAAAAACACAAATAATCCATTTTTAAAATGAGGTACAGATCTAAACAGAGAATTCACAACAGAAAAATCTCAGATGGCTGAGAAACACTTCAAGAAATGTCTTAGCTATCAGGGAAATGCAAATCCAAACTACTCTGAGATTCTGTCTTATACCTTTCAGATGGCTCAGATCAGAAACACAAGTGACAGCTCATGCTGGAGAGGATGTGGAACAAGGGGAACACTGCTCCATTGCTGGTTGGAGTACAAACTTGTTCAGCCACCGTGAAACTCAATATAGCAGTTTCCTAGAAAATTGGAAATTGATCTACCTCAATACCCAGCTATACCACTCGTGGGCATATACCCAAAGGATGCACAATCCTACCACAAGGAAACTTGCCCAACTATGTTCATAGCAGCTTTATTCATAATAGCCAGAACCCAGAGATGACATAGATGTCCATCAACTGAATGGATAAAGAAAAATGGAGGTGCATTTACATAATGGAGTGTTAGTCAGCTGTTCCAAAAATGACATCATGAAATCTGCAGACAAATGGATGGAACTCGAAAAAATAATCATCTTGAGTGTGACAACCCAGACCCAGAAAGACAAACATGGCATGTACTCATAAGTGGATATTAGCTGCAGAGTAATAAATAACCATGCTACAATCCACAGGCCCAGCGAGGTTATGTAACAAGAAGGGCACAAGGGGGATGCTTGAATCTTCCTGGGAAGGGGAAATAGAATGGATTCCATGGGTGGACTGGGGTCAGGTGAGGATGGGAGCATGAGGAATCAGGTGGGAGGATGCAAAGGGAGAGCACTAAAAGAGATGACTAAAAATGGGGGGCATTTTGGTGTCAGGCAGAAACCTAGTGCAAGGGAAGCTAAAAGTATGACCCTGGCTAAAACTCCCAGTAATAAGGGATACCTAGCCTGAAGATACTGAAGAGGCGATACTGGTCATCTCCTGTGACCCAGGCACGACATCCAGCGGAGGGATTGGGACACCAAGCCAGCCACATAACCTTTGATCTACAGTCTGTCCTGCAGATGGGACGGGACATGCTGCGGTAAGGGTGGTGCAGAGATTGTGGGAGTGGCCAACCAATGACTGGTCCAGTCTAAGATCCATGCCAGGAGAGTGAGCCCACGTGTGATACTGCCTGGACCCAGAGGCTGGGTACCCCAGAGACCTAGGATAGAATCAAACATGACTGTCAATAAATAAGTAAGTAGATAAAAATTAAATCTAAAATATGTCAGTGCAATGATGCCTAAGGATATTCTGTTATACTCATAAATTGGTGCCTAGCTCCATTGCCATCAGAGAGCCTTCATCCCGTAACTGATGGTACAGATGCAGACTCACAGCCAAACATTAGGCAAAGCTTAGGGATTCCTGCCCAAGATAGGGAGGAATGATTGTAGGAGCCAGAGGGATCAAGGACACCACAAGAAAAGCCACAGAATCAACTAACCTGGGCTCATTTAGGGGCTCACAGAGACAACCAGAGAGCATACATGGAACTGACATAGGCACTCTACATATATGTTACAATCGTGTACCTTGGTCTTCTTGTGGGATTCCTATTAGTGCGAGCAGGGGCAGTCTCTGACTCTTGCTGACTTTTGGGAACCTATTCTTCCTACTGGGTTGCCTTGTCCAGACTTAACATGAGTGTAGGTGCTTAGTCTTATTGCAACTTGGTATGTCACATTTTGCTGATATTCGTGGGAACCCTTGCCCTTGTCTGAAGAGAAAGAAGGAGGAGTCAATGGTGGATAAGCATTGCAGCTCCTGTGGACAGGGATCCTGGTAGTCAGGAGTCAAGAAATACCAGGAAGTCACTGTAAGCACTGCAGCTTATAGCCCTGCTCCAGGGAAGGTTTCCCCAGTGTAACAACTTCTCTGGCAGGGGAGGGTTTCCGTTTCCCCAGTTCTTTTTCTGCTCTGCTCCAGCTGTTACTTCTCTGCTCCGCTGCATTCTGGGGAAAGGAGCCCTCACCCAAACCTCATTCAAGGGATTTACTGGGAGGGAAGAATCCAGGAAGGTGGCTGTCACTGCCAGGGTGGGAAAAGGCAGCTCCCAACTGAACAAATACAGGTTTACAGAGGGCTTCTTAGGGGTGGAGTTTTTCCAGGTTGAAAGTTTTCGGGTTAAGAATTGATCAGTTTTCAATCCCTGGGTTTAGACAAATTCAGAGATTGGCTGGATTTTGTACCCAGGGTTTGGTTGGTTGGTTGGTTTTTGTGCTGAGTTGGTTAGGGGAAGAGTGTGTTTCTTTGGCTCTCAGGGCCAGAGTGTGTTTCTTTGACTGGCCCTTTTACCCTGGGGGGGGGCAAAGGGGAGGTGGAGGTAGAGAGGCTGAAGGAGAGAAAGGGGGAAATTGACATCATGATATAAAATATTTATTTATTTATTTAAAAAGAAGAGAGANGGATGGGGAGGGGTAGAGGGGGAGAGAGAGAAAGAGAGAAGAGAAGAGAAGAGAGAGAGAGAGAGCAGACCTGACCTAGAAGATTTCTTCAGGCTCTAGGCTGTGGGTAAAATTAAATATTTTCTAAAATCTGCTTAGAAAACTTGAGACAGAGCTTAGTGTCCTTCCTGACTCCCAATTCTTTCTTTCTAAGTTTGGTTAATTTATGAATTTGAGTATATTCAATATATTCTTTGGTCTTTTTGACAGCCCCGTCACATGACAGCATTGGCATGGTAGCTTAATGGTGCCACTGACTCCCGATTCTTAGAAGGGGCAGAGGTAACCAGAGAGATGAAAGGGGTCATGAAATTCAAGTTTTTATTTTACCTTTAGCTATTTTGAATTGTGGTATACATTTTTGAATCCCTGGTTGGGGGGTTTCTTTGCTGATGCAATAAGCCAAGTCCAGCCAAATGAATAAAACCAGGTTTTAATAAACAGAGCAAAGCAAATCCCTGGCGACTCTCGGAAAGGCTAGAGAGAAATCTCTATGGCTGGGTCTTAAATCCTCTCTGGGCGTGGTCTTGAGCAGCTGGGGGGAGAAGTGATGGGGGCAGTGTTTGGGGGGGTGAGGCGGAGCTTTCACCCAAACAAATTGTTTAGACAAATGAACGGACAGGAAATACAAAACCAGTGGAATCAAACAACTGATTAGAAGCAAGATTTGAAATCGAATGAAGATTGTGATATAAACTAAAAGGGGACTAAACACAGGGAAACAAAGCAGGCGACCACTGCTACAAGTCAGATGCCTGAGGTCTGAGCACAGGTGGTTCATTCACTCGGGCTACCAAGATTATTAAATCAGTACTACACTGTTTTATAGTATCAGTAACTTTGTAATGACATACTTACAGTGCCCAGTGAAGATCACCATGGAGGTTACTTGCTAAGGGGCTCGTTGTAAAAGGCTGTCGAGAGACTATTGGGATATGCTCTGTGACATCATGCAAGTTCAGAATGCTGTGGGAGCACTTGTAAGAGTTCGTATCCCTGAACCTCCTCATCCCTTCATGCCAATTATGCAGCTACATCAGATTATGAAGTTAGGCTCCCACTATTGGGATTAGACACAGTCATCACCTGAGTCAGGGATAAGAGGCAGAAGCCATCTTGGAAGAGTGTGCATGCTAGCCTGGTTTAGGTTCTGGTATATCCTTTCTGCAAAAAGAAATTGCATGTGGAGTTACATTTGCTTTGCTTATGCTTTACTTTGTGTGACACTGAGATTATTCTTTTTCCACAAAAGGAACCAATAAGCAGGAAGAAGATACATGAAAGGATATGACTATAGAAGTACACTAGTAATTTTTTTAAAAAATGTTTTAGGATAAGACAGGATTTTATAGGTTGCATCAATATGGTCCTTAAGTAAAGAATTATTTTAAAAAATGAGAAAGTCCCATACTCATAGAATCATATAATCTCAAATAAGCACATCATGACTTTTTCTTACCTGTTTGAATCCCTGCTCTTTAAATACGTCTATCTTGTTTTATAACACTATTATTTCAAGCACTATATTGAATAATGGAGTGTCTTGTTCCTGATATTAGTATAAATGCTGCTAACTTTTCCTCCATTAAGCATGATATTAGAGCCAGGCATAGTAGCACATGCCTTTAATTTCAGCACTTGAGAGGCAGAGGCAGGTGGATCTCTGTGAGTTCAAGGTCAGCAAAGTCCACAAAGTGAGTTCCAGAGCAGCCAGAGCTACTTAGTGAGATCTTGTCCAGAAAAAAAAATCTTTCCAGTCCTCATGTCTTCGGGGCTTCTTATTATGAAATGATTTTGTTCGAGGCTTTTTCTGTATTTATTGAGATGATCTTATGATTTCTGTTCTATAGTGTATTTATTGATTACCATATGCTGACTAAGCTCTGAATCTCTGGAATGAAGCCAGCTTGATTATGGTGACTGACCTTTTTTTAATGTGTTCTTGCATTGTTTGTAAGTATTTTATTGAAGACTTGGCAAATGTGTTCATCAGGGAGATTAGTTCATAATTTTCTTTCTTGTGTCTTTTCTGGTCTTGACGTCAGAGTAAAATTGGCTTTGTAAGATGGGATTGGTTGTATTCTTTCATTTTCTATTTTATAATCATTTGAGAATCATTGTTGTTGGATTTTCTTTTACTCTAGCCCCACGTTGAAAAGCCAAAATGTTGTTGGTTGATTTTTACTCTTTTCTCTTTAACTGTTGGTCTTTTGGGGACCCACCACCCAGCTCCCAAATAAATCACACACAGAGAGACTTATTCTTACTTATAAATGCCTGGCCATAACTTGATTTGTCTCTACCCAGCTTTACAGAGTTAAACAAATGTCTTATAAAAGAATGCAACACTTCTTTGCATCATTAAACAAATGTTCCACAGCATAAACAAATGTAACCCACATCTTAAGATAATATTCTACAACAAAGCATTACTGTTATCTTTTTTAAGATCTGGTAGGATTCTGCAGTGAATATTATCTGGGTCCGTGTATCTTTAGTTGGGAAGTTTGGTTTTGTGCATGTGTGTGTGTTTTAATGCTTTCAATCTCATTGCTTATTACAATTGTTTAAAAATTGTTTAAATTGCTTCTTGTTTTAACTTTGATAGGTCATATACATTTAATAATTCATCTGTTTTAAATTTTCTAATCTGATAGAATATGTTTTTAGACTATGTCCTTATAATATTAAAATTTGCATTGGTATCTGTTGTAATATCTTCTTTCTCATTTCTAACTTTATTAGATTGGGTCTTCTTTTTCTTTTTGTTAGTTTGACTAAGAGTCAATTTTATTTATCATTTCAAAGAGCCAACTCTTCATTTCATTTTTTTGCATTCTGCATTACTTAATTATTTCTGTTTTCTGATTTGGGGTTGTGCTATTTGTTTAAGATTTCTGTGATTGTTAGCTGGGCAGTGATGGCGCACACCTTTAATCCCAGCACTTAGGACACAGAGGCAGTTAGATCTCTATGAGTTTCAGGCCAACTTGTTCTATAGAGCAAGTCCCAGGACAGACTCCAAAGCTATACAGAGGAACCCTGTCTTGAACCCCCCCAAAAAAGATTTCTGCAATTGTTGAATGTAGACAATTATAGCTATGAAGTTTCCTCTTAGAACTGCCTTCAAAGTATTTTATAAATTTTGATATACTGTGCTTTAATTTTCATTCTGTTCTAAGAATTACTCTGATGTCTTTTTATCTCTTCAAGTTTTTACCATTCAATAGTGTTTTGTTTACTTTCCACAGGTTTGTATAGTTTTTCTTGCTATTGATTTCTAGTTTTATTTCATTGTGATCAGAGTACAGAAATCTATTTTCCTGTATTGCTTGAGAGAAAGTCCCGTGGGCTTCTGAGAATATGTGTTCTGTCTTGTTTACATGAAATATTTTGCATATTTTTGTTAAGTCCACTTTTGATCTATGATGTCATTTAACTCTGATGCTTGTTTATTTTTGTTAAAATGACATATCAAAGGGTGAGAATAGGGTATTTTAGGAATCTACTATCATTGTGTGTCTTTCATCTAGCAGAATACAATAGGTTTTATGAAATTGAGAATACCTATAGTTATACATACATGTTTTGAATTGTGGTATCCTCTTGATAGATTGTTTCCTTAAACAATATGAAGTAACCTTATTTATCTCTTGTACCTAGTTTTATCAAATGTTAGAACATTACTGCCTTTTTGTTTCCTAGTTTCATTTTCACAGAATAATTTTTAAATCTTTATATTCTAAGGTAATGTCTATCCTTAATGGTCAGGTCTATTTCTTGGTGACAAGAAAGTATGGATGGTGCTGTTTAGTCCAAACTGATATTCTGTGCCTTTTCGTTGGGAAACGGAGACCATTAATATTTAGTTTTTATTGAAAGGTGTGTATCAATTCATCCAGCAGTATTTAGTGGTTTCCCAATCCTCATTTGCTTAGCTACTACTTTAGCATGGTTGATTCTTTCCTCTTCGTTCTTGGATACATTTATCTTTCTCTTCAGTCCAAAGAGTTCCTTCCAGAATCCTCTGTTGCGGTGGTTTAATGATCAAAATTCTTTTACTCTGCTTTTATCATGGAAAATTTTCCTTTCTCTTTTAATTATGACAGATATTTTTTATTAGGTGTAGTAGTGTGTGTTGGCAGCTGTGGCCTTTCAAGACTGAAATATATCATTCTAAGAACTGTGGCTTAAATTTTCCATTGAGAAATAGATATTATTTTGATGAGCCTGCCTTTATGTGTGACTTAGTGTTTCTCTCCTTCAGTTTTTTTTTAACAGTTTATTTGTTCTGTGTATTTAATGTGTTAACTATTCTAAGATATGTAGTATTTCTTTATGGTCCTGTCTATTTGGTGTTATATATGTTTCTTGTACTGGGAAGAATATGTCTTGTCCCAGATTGTGGGACAAGAGGCAGGTGGATCCACGTGTGACTCAGTTTCCATCTGGTGTCCATTCTGACTTATAAGTTATTTGAGTACAAGCTTGCCTGCTCTGCTTTTTCGTACAACCTTGAGACCTGTGAGAGACTTCTGGTTTAGCCTGTGAGAAAAGAACACTCTATCTAGTAGACAGTATATTGCTGACGACAAACCTCAGGAACCTCAAGATAGAAAGTAAGGCTGCTCCTGAGCAGCAAGCACATGTTGGAGAGGAGGCTGCTCACTCAAGGACAGGAATGGTCTTGTGGTTAGATACTGACTGGCCGTCTGTGCATGATTTGTTCTGCTTTTGTATATAAGCAAGTTCTGAAATAAACTCTGGGCTGTTTGGCTATTTTGGAATGACCAAACAGACCTCTTGATTTTATCCTGTATTTTCTGTCTCAGTTCCTTTAATCTGACATTTCCTCAGCCTTAATGACCCCCAATCCGGGAACCTTAGCTGACATTATAGGAGTGGGTTTCTACACCAGATTTTAAAAATTTTCTATTACAATTTTACTGAAACTGTTTGATGTATCTTTGGCATGGAACTTTTCTATGTATGTAATTCATAGATTTGGTCTTTTCATGGTGTACAATGACACCTTGTATGTTCTGCTTGCAGGCTTTTGTTGTTTTGTTCAAGTTTTTATTATAAGATTTAAATTCACATAATCAGAACTAACAAAAGATGAAAGACTAAATATTAAGATGAAAGAAAGCAATAGAAATAGTTAAATGTTGAAATGTGAATTACAATCTGCCACAACATATTAAGCAGTGGTTCTCAACCCTTTTGGGGTCCACATAACAGAGATCCTAAATATCAGATATTTACATTACGATTCACAGCAGTAGCAAAACTGCAGTTATGAAGTAGCAACAAAAATAGTTTTATGGTTGGGGGTCACTACAACATGAGGAACTGTGTTAAAGGGTCACAGCATTAGGAAGGTTGAGAACCACAGTAAGTAACATTGCTGGTCAGAAGAAGAAACACATCTAGAAGTAAACTTAAACAGGATCTTTTACAACATTATTACTCTTTGTCTCTCTCTGCTCCTCCCCCGTGTGTGTGTGTGTGTGTGTGTGTCTGTGTGTCTGTGTGTCTGTGTGTGTCTGTGTGTGTAGGCCAGAGCACAATTTATGGGCATCAGTTCTTTCTTTCCACCATGTGGGTCCTGGGGATTGAACTCAAGTCACCGAGCTTAGTGGCGAGCACTCTTACCTGCTGGACCATCTCACCAGTATTTAAACGGGAATTCTAACAGGGACATAAACAGGAATTTAAGATTTCTCTAAAATAGACAGAAGCTAATCTAACTAATTGCAATCTTTTGGGTGTTAAATAAATACCAGCTATGAGATCTAATTACAGGGTAATTTTCTGATGAAAAGAATTCTTTTTTTTGTCTTATGAGCCCCCCTTTGTAGTTTCCTGGCTCATGTTCTCCTGCACTCTCCCATAGATATGAATCTATAAAAAGTCACAAGCTAAGGTCTACCTGAGAGAGAATATGCAGTATTTGCCTTTCTGAGCCTCACTTAATATATTTTCCAATTCCATCTAGTTTTCTGCAACCTGTATGATTCTTTTTCTCTTTGCAGCTGAATTAAATTCCCATGTGTATATATACCACATTTCATCATTCACTCATATATTGATGGTGATTTAGGTTGATTCCATTTCCTTCTTATTATGAATATAGTCGAAATCAACATAGATAAGCAAATATCTATGTAATAGGATGTAGGCTTGTTTGGATAGATGCCTGGTCAGTGGTATAACTGGATCAAGTGGAAGCCCTATTTTTAGCTTATTGAGAAACCTCCACGCTGATTTCCCTAATGGCTGTCCCAGTTTGCATTCCCACCAGCAATGAATGAGTGTTCCTTTTCTCCACACCCTTTCCTGCATTTGCTATTTGTTTTCTTGATGGTGACATTACGACACTTGGGAAATGGAATCTCAGACTAATTTGGATTTGCATGTCTATGATGGCCAAAGATGTTGACATCTAAAAAACACTTATTGGCCATTTGTGTTTTCTATTTGGATAATTCTCTGCTCAGCCTCTGAACTCGATTGTTGTGATTTGTGTTCTCTGTAAATTCTGCAGGCAAAGGTTTTCTCCCATTCTGCAGGCTGCTTTTCACCCAACTCACAGCTTCCTGTGTGCAGAAGCTTTTAAATTTTATGAGGTCCTAGTTGTCAGTCGTTGGCCTTCTGAGCAGCTTGAGTCCTGCTCAAAAAGTCCTTCATTTTGCCTGGATCATGAAATATTTCCCCTACTATCCCATCTAGCAGTTTCAGAGATTTTGGTCTCATTTTAAGGTCTTCTGTACATTTGGAGGGTTTTTTTTGGGGGGGGGACTGGGTTTCCAGCCCCAGCTGTCCCTCTTGTAGACCAGGCTGGCCTCAAACTCACAAAGATCGGCCTGTCTCTGCCTCGGGACTGCTGGGATGAAAGGCATGAACCGCCACCACCTGGCTTTGGAGCTTATATTTATTTATTTGGAGACAAGCTCTCACATGTAGCTTTGGCTGGCCTGAAACTCACTATGTAGACCAGGCTAGCCTCGAGCTCACGGAGATTTGCCTGCTTGTGCTGGGATGAAAGGCATGTCCCACCATAGCCTTTTTAGGAAGGTAAATAGTATCTAGTCTCATTCTTCTACATGTGAATGTCCAGTTTTTTCCAGTACTTTTTGTTGAAGAGGCTGTCATTTTGGCAGTGAATATTTTTAGCATCTTTGTCAAAAATCAGGTGGCTATAGCAGCATTCTTCCAATACAAGGGCACACCCGTCTTTTATCCTTGTAGAATCTTCTTCAATTTCTCTCTTGAGCGATTTATTCAAGTTTTCATTATAGAGGTTGTTTGCTTCCTTGGCTAAGTTTATCCCAAGGTATTTTGTTTTGAAGCCATTGTGATGGTTTCCCTGGTTTCTTCCATATATGTTTGTTATAGGAAGGCTACAGAACTTTGTATATTGATTTTCTCCTCTACCACTTTGCTGAATGTGTCTATCTGTGTCTAAGAGTTTCCTGGAGGAGCAGTTTATAGAACCAGAGCATTTGCAAATAAGGATCCTCTGCTGTCTTCCTTTCCCATTTGCATCTCTTTATTCACTTCTCTTGGTTCCCGCTCCAGCTAAGATGCCAAGCACCACACTGAATAAGAGTAAATTGAAGCCCTTGTCTTGTTTTTAGTGAAAATGATTTGAGCTTTTTTTTTTAGTCTAATATAGTGTTGAATGTAGATTTGTCATATGCAGCCCTTATCCATTCAGGATTATTCCCTTTTCTGAGTTTCTTCAGCCCTATTAATTACAGATGGTTGCTGGATTTTTTTCAGCCGCCTTCTCCACAACTATTGAAATAACCATCTGATTTCTGTCTCTGAATCCACTTATGCAATGTACTAAATTTATTGGTTTGCTTATGTTGAAGCATCTCTGCTTCCCTGGATTATGGCAAATGAACTTTTTAACATTTTATTGAGTTAGGTTTGTAAGTATT
Source organism: Bramus lutescens (assembly GCA_001685075.1). NCBI lineage: Eukaryota > Metazoa > Chordata > Mammalia > Rodentia > Cricetidae > Bramus > Bramus lutescens. The sequence continues at coordinate 74,782 of LOEQ01002726.1, forward strand.
TGTTAAGATTTTTTGTATCTATGTTCATTGTGGAACTTGGTCTACTCTTTTTGGTGTTGTTTCTTTATCTTGCCTAGCATCAAGTAATACTGAAGAGTTCTGTGGCATTTTTCTATTTTATGGAATTGTTTGAGAAGCAGTAGTGTTAACGTTTGTTTGAAGGTCTGATAGAATTTAATAGTGAATCCATCTGGGCCTGGACTTAAAAAGAGTCAACGGGTATCTTTTAATCAATGCATCAATCTGTACATTTTAATTAGCTTATCTTTATCTTTGACTGAGCTGCAAGTCCTCTGACTTGCCTTGAGGTCTGATAAACTTTCCTCCTGTTCTATCAGTATGACTTTCCTCTGAGCATTTTATTTGGCTTATGGAATTTTTTTGTTTTCAGTATTTCAGACTTTCCTCAAATTTTCCTTTCTCTTTATATGGAATTCCACTTTCATATCCCATTTTTGTTCCTTGTTTCATTCAGCTGTGTGTGATGTCTTGGATCTCATACCTATAGTTTTTGTGTCTTTGATTACTTTAATATACTTATTAAAGGCCAGGTGGCAGTGGCACATGCTTTTAATCCCAGTACTCGGGAGGCAGAGACAGGTGGATCTCTGTGAGTTTGAGATCAGCCTGATCTGCAGAGTGAGTTCCAGAACAAGCTGCAAAGCTATGGAGAAACCCTGTCTCAAAAAATGTGTGTGTGTGTGTGTCCATGCATACATACATACTTATTGTCATTATATACGTATATATATATACATATACATATACTTATTTTAATTGTTTTGAATTCTTGCCTGTAATTCTATATAAATCCTTGTTTGTAGGCCACTACTCTGGGCATGGTTAACTTTGGAGGATACATGTTGCTTTTGTTTTCCTTGTTACTTGTGTTTTGCGATGGAGTTTGCACAACTGTAGTGAAGTTATGGTTGAACTCTGTATTCAAGCCACCTTTCTTTTTTCAGTGAAATGTCTGCAAAGCTGAAGAAAACTAGAAAAGAGCAGGGCGGAGGGGTCAAACGAGTGCCAATCATTTTAGGGAGGAAAGGGACATTGACAGGACTTTTCATACTGAGACACTGGTTACTGTGAATACAAATAGAAGGGAATGAAGACAGAGGCAGAGGAAGATGAATGATTTGTCTTGGGGTCAAAGAAAGTAAAGGAGAAGAAGGTAAAAAGGACAGGGAATTGTAGGAGCACATGAGGGGAGGGGAGGAAGATGAGGGGCTTTGCCTAAAGGGAGATTGTCCCAGGAATGTGTTCACAGAGGGTCTCCAGCTGCAAAGCTATTGGCACAGCTGAGATCTTTCGGAAATGGTAACTTGCTTCTGCTCTGCGTTTGTCTAGTGCTGAACACCCAGCACCAAGAAGAGGGGTTTTTATTAACATCTCCCTCTGCTGATTCTCCTGCCATGGGCATGGTTTTTCCCCCTAGTTTTCAGACTGTTTATCCTCTTCTGATATCCTTTTGTTTTTCAGATCTCCTTAGATTATTCCCTGGAGACTACGGCAGGACATGCCTGGGTATCACCCATCACCTTGAAAAAGAAAATAGAGTCTTCTGCAACCCAAGTAAGTTTCTTAAAACTGTGAGTTCCTACAAAATCAAAAGACATGTTACACACTTTCAGCATGCTATGGCATAAACATACCTATTCCACAAAGGATAGAGTGTAGGCAAAGGAGACCAGAGCAAAGCACAACCAAAACCTAGCAGTGCAAATACCAAATTCTTCAATTCCATGTTCCTTATCTAGGATATAACGGGGTGGATTTTCCAGGCTCTAACAGGTTTGGATATCCTCAAGCCAGCTCCATCCTGTACATGCAGTTTTCATTGGTGGACATTGCATGGTCCCTGTCCTTCCAGCATCCTGTTGACTTTCAGTTTCCCAACTTCTTGTAATGGCTTCTCAGGGCCCCATGAAAGGATTTAGCCCTGCCCCACATCGCCTGGCTATAGCAGCTCTCTGGAACCAGGGTGCCAGAATTCATGGCTCCTCAATATTGTGTCTTATATTCTTTTTTTCTTACTAGTTGCTTATTTAGTTATTTATTGTATTTTTCTCTCCCCTGAGTCCTCCTAAATCCTCCCCTACCTCCCTATCCACCCAACTTCATGTTTCTTCTCCCTCTCAACCCCCACAAACAGAAGCAAAAATACTAAAACACCAAACCAAAACAACAACAAAGCACACAAAAAATAAGGAGTCTATGTTGTGTTGGTCAGGTGCTTCTGAGCTTGACGCCTGCTTCGGTGTGTGGTTGATATATCCAGTGTCAGTCTATTGAAATATTTGACATTCATCTAGTAGGTATCAAGTACAAATACCTTCTTGGTTAAGGCACTTTGCGCCATCTTTGTCAGGGTTTCTATCGTTGAGACGAAACACCTTGACCAAAAAGCAAGTTGGGAAGAGAAGGGTTTTTTTAGGCTTGCACTTCCACTGAAGTCCATCATGGAAGGAAGCCAAGGTAGGAACCTGAAGGCAGTTGCTGATTGAAAGGCCATGGAGGGGTGCTACTCACTGACTTGCTCCACATGACTTGCTCAGCCTGCTTTCTTTTAGAACTCAGGACAACAAGCCCAGGCATGGCACCACCTGCAATGAGCTAGGCCCTCCCTCATCAATCACTGATTAAGAAAATACTCTACAGGCTAGCCTACAGCCCAATTTTATGGAGGCATTTCCTCAATTAAGGTTTCCTGTTTTTAGATGACTGTAGTTTGTGTCAAGTTGACATAAATCTAGACAGTACAGGCCTACTTCTGCTTTTCCATGTTGAGATTTTGTTTGACTTGAATCTGTGCAGTTGTTATGCACAGTGTCACAGTTTCTGTGAATTTGTATGTGTATCAACCCTGTGGTATTGGGAAACAGATACAACTCTGTTATATTGCCTTAGAATCATCTGACACCTCTGACTCCTTTGATTTTTCTGCCTCCTTTTCTGCAGAGATTCCTGAGCCTTCAGGAAAGGGGATTAACAAATCATCCCATTGAAGGGCAAGTTCTCCACCATCTCTCATGCTCTGCCTATTGTCCAGTTATGGGTCTCTGTTCATTTCTATCAAAAAAGCCTCCTTGATGAGAATTGAGTGATGCACTGATCTGTGGGTATATCAGTGTCATTAAGAGTCTTTTTTACTGCTGTGTTCATTAAAAAAAAAGAATAGTATTAGGTTTTTCTCTAGGCCCATGGCCTGTCTAGTCTCATGTCTCATTAACAGTGTCAGGTATGGGTTCCATCTTATGAAGTGAGCCTTAAATCCATTTTAAAAAAAAGTGGTTGGTTGTTCCTGTAACATTTGTGCCACTATTGTACCAGTATAACTTGCATGCAGGTCGCTATTATACAGGATTCATAGCTAGATGAGACTGATGATAACTTTTCTCTTTGGATAGCATGTATAGCAACTTTTAGTAGAGATGAATTTTTTAGTTGGGTACCAGCTTGATTTCTCTCTGTTTGATGACATAAGTGAGTGGTATCTTCAGCAATAAGGTCTTACTGTAACGTTGTGAAGGGTAATCAAAAGCCCTGGCAATAGTTTGTAATGTTTGGGGACATCTGTGGACTCTTTTGTCCAAAGACTGAACAAGATGTAACCCATTTCTGGAACTGAAGATTTTACTTGGTGTGATATCTAGTTTGCACCTTTCCCTCTCTCCCACATTGCATGTTAACACCATGTAAATGCCATATATATCTCTAGAGTAATGGGTTTCCATATGTTATTAAATAGCCTTTAGTGTTAGTCATCCTTACCCACATTCTCTCCTTTACCTTGCCCTCCCATCCCCATGGCCATTTAATCTTTCTATTCCAATTTTCCCTTTATTTCTTTATAACACTATATATTCTAATTTCCCTTCTTTGGATGGTCTTTCCCTTCCCCAGGGTCTATTCAAATCTACCTAACCTCTATGAATGTTCTAAATGAAATAAACAGTATCTAAGGCTGAAAATCCGGCATCCACATATAAGACAGAGCATGCAATGTTTGTCTTTCTTCTTCTGGGTTACCTCACTCAGGGTGACTGTGTCCAGACCCATCCATTTACTTGCAGATTTCATAGTTTTATTCTTCTTAACAGCTGAATAATAAATAGTCCATTGTGTAAATTACTACATTTTCATTATGCATTCATCAGTTAATGAGCATCTAGGCTGTTTCCAGTTTCTGTCTGTTGTGAATGGGTAGCAATGAACATCATCATTCATCATCATTTCTGCTTAAGTACGCAGGGGCAACCCGTTTATGGCAGTTCTCCAGTTGTTCCTATCCTGGGCAGTCCTAGATGCTTGTGTTATTGTCATACCCGAGGTGTCACAGTTTTCCTTTATGCAGTCTATCCATTTTTTTTAGGGCCTTCCTCTTCGCCTTATCCCGTGCACTCCTCCAAGCATTTCTATCTTCGGGTATCTGTCGTCATTCATTCTCATAACAATGAACACAGATAAACAAATACCTCTTGTAATAAGATATGTCCAAGAGTGGTATAACTGGTTCTTGTGGTAGATCTATTTTTGAGTTTTTACCTCCACACTGATTTCCCTAGGGGCTCTACGGTTTGCACTCCCACCAGTTATAAATAATTGTTCTCTTTTCTCTGCATCCTCTCCAGTGTCTACTGTCATTTGTTTTACTTATCTTGGCCATTCTGACAGGGGTAAGATGAAATCTCGAAGTAGTTTGAATTTGTTGAGCCTGGCATCTGTGGCATCCTTGGCAGAGACTATGCTGCTTCTTTTATTCTTAAAAGAACAACACTGCCAAGTTCTGCTGCCAACTCAAGATGGAGCAGGACCTGTCACTGAAGCTTTGGTGGCCTCTGTGTGCCCAGACAATTGTTTTTGAACAGGGAAGCCCTTCAGCAGTGGTCTCTGTTTAGGCCTATTCCCTATCTTCCACATATGGTGTATTTTGATATGGCATAGCCATTGCCCTCACAGTAAGACTTGTACGAAATGGGGCCTGTCCGTATTCTGTCATAGTTACCCTCCCTCCCCAAACTTCTTCAAGATTCGTTCACTCAACTTTATGTCCTATTTTTTTAACTAATCAAATTTTATTTGCTGTTCTGGAGCATCACAGGCTACCAGGGTCCATGCCTTCAAAGAAAACTGCCTATCCCTCTCCCAGGAGCTGTCCATTGCCAATAGCTCTTTAGCTAAGGGTGGGACTTTATTCATGTGTCCTCTAGTCTATTCCAATAATCCATATGCCTGTTATGCTGGTATGTTGTTTTTATTAGGCTCTGTAGTATAATTTTAAATCAGATATATTGATCCCTCCGGCATTATTTTTATTGCTTACAATTGATTTGGTGATCTGGAGTCTTTTGTGTTGCCATGTGTATTTTAAGATTGTTTCTACTTCTGGAGAAAATACTATTATATTTTTGATGTCCTCAAAACTATTGGTTTTATGGCCTTTTTCACAATATTGACTCTCCAGATCCATGGGTACACATGCAAGCACACATGCATGTTTCTTCATGTGTGTGAGTGTGCAGCTTTATAAATGCCACAGTGTGCATGTAGATGGCAAGAGACTCTTTGGGAGTCTGTTTTATCCTTCAATTCTGTTGAAACAAGATCTCTTTTCTGCTGCACTGTGTATTCCAGTCAGACTGGCCTTGGATCATCCTGGCAACTCTCACATCCCTGCCTCTGTTTTTATCTTAGGAATTCTGCCAGCACATCTGGTTCTTATTACAGACATGCGCTAGCACATCTGGTTCTTTTACATAGGTTCCAGGGATTGAACTTTCCTCTGCTTTCACTATAAGTGCTTTTACCTGTTGAAAAAGTGGAGAAACAGCAATCAATTTTCATGGTGTTATAATTTTTTTAGTCCAGTATACAAAAACTATTGCCATTTTGCAGTGCAATGAGCTATTTTTCATTTGTTCCATGGTAAGTGTTTAAAACTTCAGACTAAAGACTAGCTATAGCAACTCCAACATATTGGGAGAAAAGGACGAAGAGTTTGAGTATAACCTGAACTTCATCAAGAAAACCTATTAGAAATACATTGAGACTGATTTACAGCTCGTGTCACTGTGGATCACCCACTTTGTGAGTGCTCTGTTACCACATAAGGTTCGTATCTGTCACGGTGGCTGGGGAAATCACTTCAGCTCAGAACAGGAGAATCCATGTTAGGAGTGTTGCATCTTGTAGAGCACAACGAGAAGAGAAACCCATAGGACATTTGAATTCAGTCACTGGTTATTGAGCACCTTCTTTGTGCCAAGTGCTATACGCTAAGCCTTGAAGTCAACACAGTAACTTAGAGCAGGTCTCTTACTTTCTCAAGGCCTCACTCTGACTTTCTGTTTTACCTTTTGAGAAAATGAAGACGTCCAGGAAGAAATGTAAAGCAGTCGGAGGAAACAGTACCTCTAGAAATTTTGTTGCTTACTGAAGCTGTCTTCAGAGGTCACCATTGACTTGGTACATGGAGTGCTAATCACTGCCATTGACTTGGTACATGGAGTGCTCACAATCTCTTTATTATTAATGTCAAAACCACCCAACCTCATCCGTGGAAGCCATGAGTTGTCACACTCAAGGTGTCACCGAGACCTCAATTTCATCACAGTGTTCCTGTCCATCATTTTGGGAGGTTCTAAGGAAGAGCTAATAAAACAGTCATAAACTCCATGGGCTATGAACATGCCGTGCAGTCATCAGCAACATCAGGATATTTAATTCTGGGAAGATGTCTAAGTGTTGCAAGGCGTGGTGCTGGGACTTCTCACTGCCACTGGGCTTGGAAACACAGGTCCTCATTAGCCTCTAGGAATCCATGACTTAGGTATGACTGCAGCTTAAGGAGAAAAGGGAAATAGATCCCTCCCTCAACCAAGTAGTATTCACTACTCCCAACAGGTGGACGATCCAAAGAAATGGGATCCAGTTCTCTGCTGGGAAAATTATTCTACACAGATATTTAGGAGGGAGACGGAGTCAGGAAGTAGAAGTGTTAGAAATGTATTAAAGAGATAGTGATGAGAAAATCGACTTGGGTTGCAGGACACATTGGCACTGTAATGGTCACATAGAGGGATGGCAAGGCATGACAATTGCTAATATAAGTTCAAGTGATGAGGCACTGGAAAATAATCCCTGACATCAGTCCATAGCCTTTAGTTTAGCAGAGTGCTTTCACAGCATTGGAGCTGCTTGGCACGGGTGGGTGGCTGTGTGTTAGGATGCTCAGTTTACAGAACACGACATGGTGGGAGTGATGGAACTGGGGAATGGTAAAGCCATCTGCAGGCACCATGAGTTTTTGCTTTTGTTTGTCCTTTCCATATCTTGCTGTTGTTCAGACAGTAAAAAGTAGCCCCTATGCTTTTTCCAACTTAGAGAGCCTGTGGAGCTTTGTGGGAGAGTATGTGCAGAGAGGGCCTGGCTGCTGAGCATTATTCTAAGCTAACTCAAGAATAGAAACAGGCAGGGCTCAATCCTTTCATACATTATTTTTTTTTCCTATAGGCAAGATAAAAGTAAAGGACAATGGTTGTTCTTTTCTTCTATAGAGACAGTCATGTTTGCAATGGTTTGACTTCCAGTGATGAAAAAAATGAAATAATAGCTAGAGTTTTGAATTTTATCTGTTCCCAGGGCATAATTCTCTTTCAACATTGGGCCTTAGCTGCAAAACAAAGGTTCCTATCCGTCCTTAAACCATGAGGTCCAACAACTGTTCCTTATAATGCCAGCTGTTGCTAAACTTTGATGCTCGATGGACTAGGTATAGTCAATGCCTTTGTCATGGTTTTTCTTTTAATAATTAAAGATACCTTTATTTTTATGTGTATGAGTGTTTGGCCTACACCCATGTCTGTGTTCCATATATGTGTCTGGTACCCAAGGAAGTTAAATGAGGGTGTTGGATCCCAAGGAAGTTAGAGAAGGGTGTTGGGTCCCATAGAGCTGGAGTTATGGATGGTGCTGGAAACTGAACCTGGGTCCTCTGCAAGAGCAAGTGTTCTTAACTAGTGAGCCATGTCTCCAGTCCCTTTACTTACATTTTCAGTTACACTGGGTTTATTGGTACATAATCTCATCCTAAATCAGAGGCCATCTGTTTTTCCAGTGCTACTGGCCACAGAAAGGTCATCACTAAGAAACATTTCCCTGGGAGTGGACGTAATGAATTTAATTTAAAAGGAAAACGTATTCTAGATTGCATCTCTGTGAGATACACCCTTCTTTTCATAACACACTTAATAGTTTAACAAACCTTCCCACGTACTGGCGCACCACAGATATGTAGACTAATGGAATAAAATAGTGGACCCAGAAATAAGTCCACACAGATACAGTCACCTAATTTTTGATGAAAGTGTAAAAAAAAAAAAACAGCCTCTTCAACCAATGATACTGGGAAAACTCCATATTCACATGTAGGAGAATGAAACCAGACCCCTATCTCTTGAACAAATATTCAACACGATTCAAAGATATAAGGTTTGGAGACTGAAAAGATGGCTCCAGGGCTAAGAGCACTTGTTGCTTCTGTGGAAGACCCGGGTTGGACTCACAGCACCCACACGATGGTTCGCAACTGTCTGTGACTCCACTTGCCAGAATCTGATGCCCTCCTCTGGCCTCTGCAGGTACCAGGCAAGCGAGTGGCACACAGGCCAGCAAAACTTCCATAAACATGACAAGAAAAAAGAAAAAAAAGCATAAATGTGACCTGAGACTTTGAAACTTCTAAGGGAAAACCCTTTAAGATATAGGCGCACATAAGAACTTCAAAAAAAGAACTTTTGTTCTTTTCCCAGTGGCACAGGAAATAACTCAAAAAAAAGACAAATAACATCTCATGAAATTAATACGTTTCTGCACAATGAGTGAGATCATCACTAGAGTGCACTGAACTCAGAAGCTTACTGAATGGGGGAAAACCTTTTACAACTGTATATCAGATAGGGGTTAATATCTTAAAGTTATAAAAGACTGAAAAAAGGACACCATTTTCCCCCAGTTAGTAATGGGCTAATGAACCGACTCGATGGTTCTCAATAGAAAGCACCCAGGTGTCCAGTACATGTTTGGAAAGGGTTTCACATCCTTAGTCATCAGAGAAATTCGAGTTAAAGCTACTATGGGAGCTAGAGGTTGTTCAGTGGTTGAGAGTTATATATAATAACACTGTCAGTCCAGAGCACTGGCATTCAGTTCCCAGCACCCATGTTAGCAGCTCACAGTCTCCTCTAACTCCAGTTCCAGGGTTGGAATCCAGCACCTTCAGCCTCTGCACAAACCCACATACACACACATACATGTGTATACTCATAACTAAAAATAAAATAAACTTTTAAGAAAAACCTGTTTTGAGATTCTATTTTACCCTAGCCAGAATGGCTGGCATCAAGAAACCGATTTCTGGAAGGAGCATAGAGAAAGAAAAATCCTATTGGGGATGTAAATTGGTGTAGTCGCTATGGAAATGAATACAGAGATTTTCTCAAAAAAATACAAATAAAGCTACCACATGAGCCACTGATACCACTGAGTCCATTCCCAAAAGACTCAACGTTCCACGAAGTGTGTCATTCACACTGATCTAGGATATGGAACTAGGCTAGATGAATGGATAAATAAAATGTACATAAATGAATGGGTAAATAAAATGCACATAAACATAGGAAAGTTTTATTCAGCTGTAAAGAAAAATGAAATGCAGCCTTTGCAGGAAAATGGATGGAATTAGGCATCCTATGTTAAGTAAAGTAAGTCAGACTCAGGACGAATCTCAAATTAGAACCTAGATTTAATCTCTCTCTCTCTCTCTCTCTCTCTCTCTCTCTCTCTCTCGTGTGTGTATGTGTGTTAGTGTGTAAATCGGTAGTGGACAATGAGGAGAGACTAAGGAGGTGAGGATAATAAAATCGATGTGACAGGAATGCAGAGAAGGTCTGGGGGAGGGGGTCAGCAAAAGGGGGAATGAACAATTAGAGAAGGGGAAGGAGGGAGGAGAGAAGAAGGGCAGGGGGTAGGGATGAAAAGAACAATGCATGAATATGCCTTAAGAAACCCATTACTTTCTATGCTAACTTAAAACATTAGTTTTTTAAAAAGTCTTTCCATAGATACACAAATCTATGAATGCACCAGTTCTGTAGGTAGAGAAGGATCTTGCACACAATGCTTGTGCATTGCCCACAATCAAATATCTAAATATCTGTTGAGTAAGTAAACAAATCAATCTCCATTTTACAGATAATAAAACTGAGGCCCAAAGTAGCTGTGTTGTGGCTTGTCTCAGGGAGGGAACCCCTGAATTTTCTGTCTTTTCTGAAGCCAGGTCTTATTGGGATCCTATTTAATCTCTCCTTGAGAAATTTGCTCTATGTAATATAACAAGGGGAAACAATCACAGTTTTCCTGTATGGCTTTTCATAAAACAGGGACTCGGGAGTACCTAAGGTCTCCGTAGACATTCCTAATCACTGGCATGGCTGCAGTTTAAATCATTGTTCACCCCTCCTAGAAAAGCCATAAAAATATCAAATTGGCATTGGCTTCCAAAGTAGCTCAAGGCAGAGTGGAAAATGGTAGGGAACCGTAGCCAACTTCCCAAGTATCTCATCAAGAAATCAAAGCAGGAGCGCCAATCCATGAGCCACCAATCAGAGATGGAAAATAATAACTGCTTGATGAAGAAAGCAGAAAATAAACATGGGGAAACCCCCCAAGCAGCACCTGGCACTGATGTCTCTCCCAGATGGGAGAGCAGATGGCCCCATGGAGAACATTTATTTATTTATTCTCCAGGAGTTTCAGTGTTGAAGACAGAAATGAGAAATGGCTTCCTTTTGTATGTTAATATGACGATTTTGAGATTATGACACTTTCATCCTTTCCCCTTTCTCTCTCCTTCCTCCAAACCTTCCCATATACCCCTCCTTGCTCTCTTTCAAATTCGTGGCTGCAAAGGTGTTTACTACCAACCTCACAGGAGGAGTGGATGATGGGGTCGGGGGTGAGGGAAGGATGTGGCTCCCATAAAGGCAGATGTTTGGGGAGAGGGGTTCACACTGTTTTTTTTTTTTCGGGAAAGATTCCGGTACTCGTGGGTGGTCTCTACCAGAGGTAAAGGAAATCTTTGTTAGACATTTCCCAGGACTCATTTCTCCAGATTGAAGAAGAACATAAATTGACAGGATAGCTCAATGTCTCTAAAATATTGTTGCTGCTGTTGCTACAACTGAGCCTGCATCTGTCTTCAGGACAAGCAAATCCATCCTGTGAAACACCATTTCCTTCTTCTGAGTACTCCAAAGTGCTGCTTTTTGCTAGGCCCAGACCTCAGAGCTCATTCCAACCAAGGCTAGGCCCTCTTCAGTACACCAGTTCCTCAACAACAAGCTATGATGCTTTTGTCCCAGGAGAAAATGGTTGCAAGTTGTGGAAACCACCTGGGTTTCCAGACACCAACACCAGGATCACCTTCCTGGCCCCAGATAAGGCTTGGAGCCTGGACCCCAGGGATGTGCTGATCTGAAGAGGTCTTCCTCTGGACCCCAGGGATGTGCTGGTCTGGAGAGGTGCTTCCTGTGGACCCCAGGGATGGGGTGATCTAGAGAAGTGCTTCCTGTGGACCATTCCTTTGCAATGTATTGTCCACAAATCAAGGGACAGTGACGGGGCACCCAAGGCCTGTGCTAGATTGTCAAGCCAACTGCTAGCATGATTTCAGCACCTTTGTGTTGCTACTGTTCCAAGTCGTGTTCTACCCTGTAACTCCAGGATCTGCAGAGAGAGGGACTCCCCTGCCCCTGAGAAATCTTCAGGAGCAGTAATCCCACCAAGCCACCTCTCCCTTTTAATTTTTTCAGTTAGGCAAATCCAAAGTTTATTCAAAGCACACAATCTTATCAGAGTTTAAAAGAAAAATCCCAGGGCAGGCAAGCTGTAAATCTCAACATTGCCTGGAGGAGGAGGAGGAGGAGGAGGAG
>LOEQ01002726.1:100632-115180 GCA_001685075.1 Bramus lutescens
CTTCCTTCCTTCCTTCCTTCCTTCCTTTCTTTCTTTCTTTCTTTCTTTCTCTTCTTTTTATTTTTGCATTGCTAGGAATTGAACCCAGGCCCTCTGTGTTGATGCTCGATCAATGAGCTTTACTCCCAACACACACCTTTTCCCAAGCTAGCCAATCACTTGTGATCCTCCTGCCTCAGCTTCTCAAGGGCTGTGATTACAGCTGTGTCCCCACACAGCCAACTACCTCGGGAGGTGGTTGTGAGCCACTTGATGTGGGTGATGGGAACAAAACCCTGGTCTTCTGGAAGAGCAGCAAAAGCTCTTAAGCACTAAGCCGTCTCTCCAGCACTTAATCTCCATGTTAAAACTGATGTACAAGCTTGGGCTGAAAAACAGATCAATGACTCCTCCTACGGTCCTAGAGAGAGCGTGTGGCAGAACTGGAAAGTCAGTGGTTATTTCTGGTGCTCCATAAAAAAAAGACTGTGGTTCTCCTTACCTGCCTTCTGCTTCCAAAAGACCTTTGGTTTAGTTCATGGTGAGACACATGTATCCACTTTCCACTTGAATAATCATGATGAATTAATCCTTCGTCCTTGTGAGGTGAAAGTGTAGGAATGATTAGCCTCAAACCTAAACAAAGCTTCCAAGCTTCAAGTTTGAAGGATGACCCAGGCCCAGACAGCACTTGAACGGAGGGCTTTCCACCTCAAAATGTGCTTCCTGTTATACTCAACTCTGAGCCCAAGAACTGTGGCATGTGGAGGCTGACAGCCCTAATAATAAATGTGTGCAGTGAGAAAGGACGTGGTTATGTTCTAGACATGTCCTTAACATACAAGACTTCCTTGTCTCTGCTCCAGACAAGTTGCCTAAGCACCATGGTCCAGGAAGTCATTCACCTTTATGAATGAAAGAAAGACTCAGAAGAGCAAACCTTTCGACTTTCTTTCATCTCCTTTCTTCTTTCCAAGCCAGTCTTGCATAAGCGTGATGACCTTCCATTGGGTGATGGGTATGTTGTAAGTGAAACGCTTACAGGCACCACAGGAATGACCTGGTGCCTCGCCCACCTCATTAGAATCCTAATTGGGGTGTGTAGGAGAGGCTCCTATAAATGGGAAGGCAATCCTCGGCGCCTGTCTCCCCATACCATCTCTGTCATTCCCAGAGGAGCCCCAGGAAAGGCAGAAGAAGCCGAACATGAGTGGTGAGTGCCGTGTCTCTCCAGCAGGTCCTTGTGGGAAACCCATACTGCCCTCGGGCTCTGGCAGTGTATGCCAGTTGGAACAGCTGTCTGTCGTGGGGTCTCTGAAAGCTGGGCTTCCGTGTTTTAGAGTTATGTTCAGAGGTAACTCTGTTCTGGAGAACCTGCTGGGTTCCTCTGGCATGTTCCAGTGGTGGAATACGACCAGAATGTATAGAGTGGTGAGCAGGATGTCTGACATGGCGGGGGAGGGTCACATTCCCTTTGAGGGCAAGCTTTGTCTTAGGAGTGCTGCTTTCACGCATTGGTTGCTACCTAGAAAGTCAAGCCAGATAGCATTCTGCATTTCTCAGTACACGTTTTACCATCTGTCAGCGGCAGGGACAAAGAAGAGCAAATTTCACAGCAATACAGGGGTGAGAGACGCACGTGGAAACTGAGCATTGAGAAACCCTCAGCTGGAATGCTCCCAAGTAAACTACAGATCCTGTAATACTGGCAACCTCCCTGACTTGACTAGCTGTGCAGAAGCCCAGTAGCAGACACAGCAAAGTGAGCATATCCTGGCTATCCCTCCAGACACAGCGCTGGGGAAGGCAACTGAAAAGGGACAAGAAATGCAGGTTTTTTGACTCCGTGGTTACTGTGGAGGATTTGGGCCCTATTAATTACTGCCTGTCATGGTGATTGGCCTCGGACCTTGACGGCAGCAATGCCAAACCCAAACAAGGCATGAGTCAAACCTTTAAAATCTGGTGAATGGTGGTTAGGAGCACAGGAAAGTACCAATCCAGATGTGAATAGTGGATGTGGCCACTTGAGAAAAATCTCCAGATGAAGAGAGAATAGGGAATGTTCACTTCTTACCACCTATTCCTTCACATGAATGCAGGCGTGGCTGGAATGCAACGAAAAGAGCTCTGGGGACTAAAAACTTGACCAAAAGGGAAGGGTAGCTGTCATCTAGTGCATGGATTTTCTGCCAGGAAGAGACTGAAGCCTGGGAATGGGTAGGGCCTACCCAGGTCAAGCATAAAGCTGGTAGCAAAAATGAACCAAATCCCCAGTACCACGGTGCCTTTCTCCCATATCTGTGTCCAGATCTAGGCTCAGATATGACTCTCAGCAGGTGAGCCCAGACCCTTTTCTTGGACTTGGGTCACTTTTTCTCCAGGGAAAAGTCAGAAATTCCTCCTGGCCTCCTGACTTCCTTGGATACATCTACAACTTTCAAGACTTTTTTCACAGCCTTCCTTCAGTTACTTGGACCAGAGAAATAGTTATGCTCCCTGAAAAGCAGACGGTCTCTCTGGGTTCCCTCTCTGGAGACTGCAGCCAGCCCAGTGTGTGCAGGGAAGACCAGCTGCCACGCCCCTGCCCTGGCTCAGTGCCCTCCCTTACCTCTCTCTCCCTCCTAATTGGAGGCAGAGCTCACTTGGCCTCTGGGCTGCTCAGACTGTAGCTGCCATTTCAAATTCTATCCAAGAGTAAGGCTGTGGAAGGGACCAGCTTTCAGCCCTGTCCCTTCTAGTGATCTCAGACAGGTCCTGTGCCCCATGAGTCTCTTTCCACGCCCCTAAAATGGATTTTTCTCACCTAGGGAGTGTTCATTAGCACAACCTATTAGTACTTGGGAGTTTCTTTAGTGAGCCTCTTTTTCTCTTGCCTTGGGATCTTCAGAAAACCTTAGGAGAAAGGGAGACCTGTTGGGGGTGCCAAGGGAGAGTGGGAGAGGACACTGGGTATGTATATGACGAAGACACATTGTTTCCATGTATGGAGTCATCAAAGAATAAATAAACGGTATTTTGTGTTTTTTTTTTTAAAAAGAAACCCCATGAGATGCTATCCATTTTCTACTCTCAGGTGATTCCCAGAGGACCCATTCTGTTAGTGCCTCCCTAGCACACATCACCCCAGCCTCCTCCCCAGCTCCCTGTCACATGTTCCCAGCCATCCTGGGATCCATGCACCCTTCTTCATTGCCTATAGTGGTTTCTCTACATTGCTTCTATCCTGCAGGGCTGTGATGTGCATATGAGGCAGTCATTCTCCTCCCTGGGGCCCACATGCCAGGCTGGGGTGTGTGCTGGAGTTTCAGAGATCCTTTATCACTTGGGAGGAAAGGAAGAAGGCTGGGTCTCTTGAGCTTGAGAGATGGGCTGTACAAGAAACCGCGTTCCTGTTGCTGAGCCTCCCTCCCCCGGGAGAGTGGCTTNCTTCTCCCCTGCCTCCCCCGTGGAGCAGCTGCACCCCCCGATAGTGTGAAGGAGCTTTGACAAGTATGAAGTGTAGGCCTAAGGTAACTATTCTCAGCCCCAGCTACACATTTAGAATCAGCAAGGAGGCTGCTTTTAAATGCCAGGGACGCTTCTAATCCGGAGATCCTGGCTCGGTTGGTTTGGGAAACTCTTGGATCGAGATATCACTCTCCTGGTGACTCCTCTGTATTGTGCCAAGGCTTGATGTCCCTGTCAGGAGAGATTACAAGCTTGCTCTTTGGAAAGGAAGAGTGAGGAGTCCTTCCTCTCTTCCTGTCAGAGGGAAGCCTGGGCGTGGAGTGGGCTGCGGTTCGTGGTTGGTGCTTGTTCTCCGCCAGCTTCCCCAGCATCATGGTGATTGGCTGCAGCTAGCAGTTTGAAGTCAGATTTTTGTCAAGCAAAATTGGATTCCAGCTTGGACTTGGGTCTGGATTCTGCCTGAGCTTGTGATAAGGGAGAAATGAGTTCAGCCAGCTGAACTTACAAATCCCCACCTGTAAACTGCGGTAACGCCGCAGGCTCTTGTGTTAAAAGATGCGAACACGGTGCTTAGTGCTTGGCACGGAGGATGCTGAAGCCGTCCTGACCCTGCACTGTTTTGCTGTTACATGTGAAGGAGTAAGGCACCCGTGTTCTCCAACCTTTAGAGGTAGCCTTAGAAGAGAGGGTGTTGGGGTCTCACGGTTTCTTTTTGTATTGTTGAGGCACTCACAACTCAGAGACACTGAGGTCCTTACCCAGGGTTCCTTGGCCTGTCCGGGGTTTATTACTTTATTACTTTTTACCCCAGGGAACTTCACCAGCCCTTCCTCTGTCTAGCAGATCCTGGCCTTGAGTGCCAGGGAATGCCGCCATGTGTGCTGCAGCGGACTTGAGGGTCGGGAGAAGCTAAAAGTAACTGACACAGACTGGAAAGAAATGGGGAGCGGTGGCTGGGCAGTTAAGTCCTAGGAGCCAGAGGTGGGGATGCCAGGACCTGGAGACTGGGGTAGTGGCACCCAGAAGACTCAGTGTTTCATGACCTGTCTCTGAGACCTGGCTTCTAGGACTAGCCCTGCTTCTAAACTACTCTGTGATTTCAGTAGGTCACTTCTGCTATGTGGGGGTAGGGGTGGAGGGCTCAGTTTTTTGAAAACATACTATGAGAATTGTATTGGATTATATCACTGTTTTCCAAGATGTCCACTGCAGTCCATTTCAGGTTGTGACGTCAGCTTAGTGGGTTGTGATCGGCGTATTTTGTCAGGTGAAGTAAGATCAGAGTGCATTATGGTATTCAGTTACAGATCAATGTATGAGAACACTAGAATATATTTCTTAATGCAGTCTCTATACTGAAATCTACTCAGCTAAACGACTTTCAGAATTTCCGTTAGTTGAGGCTGCAGACCTGGCTCTGTAGGTTTAGAGCACTTGTTCTTGCAGAGGACCCAGGGTCAGTTCCTCCAGCTCACATGGTGCCCCAGCCATTCATAGCTCCAGTTCCCGGGGACCCGATGACCTCTTCTGGTCTCTGAGGGTGCCAGGCGCACAAGTGGTATACAGACACACACACTGCCAAATCACTCATACACATAAAAAAGAAGTAAAATAAAATTTTCATTAACTCTAGAAATCTATAATAGAAAGATACCTCTTTGTCTAAAGAGGACGTAATAGGGAGTTGAGTCCAGACAAGTGTGTGTGGGAGCCCAGCCCCATAACTGTCTGTCCTGCCACGTTGGCATCCTGTCAGCTCCCTTTCTCAGCCTGACGCTTAGCAACCAAGCCATGCTCACCTGTCCGCTGCCAGCAATTCCCTTAGAGCAAGGCTGATAAGGGTCGGGTCAGTTGATAGTAATCTTTCCACAGTCTGCCATCCTCTCCTGCTGCCCTGCCAAGTGTGAGCCACAGAATAGATGGGCAAGGGATCTAATCACGGGGTCACAGGGTTAGATTTACTTGTAAATGGCAGTGAGCCCCCCAAAACAACAACTTAGAAAAATAAACAACACAGAAGTTCATTTCCGCTTTACAGAAGATATGAATGCAGGTAGACCCAGAAAGGGCCAGGAACTACACAGTTCTCAGTGCACAGACTCTGCCCAGCCTCCCAGCTTACTATCCCTCGTGTATGGCCCTGTGTAATCTGAGACAGCTATTGTGAGCCCTCTCCACCTCACTCTACACCACAGACAGCAGAGTGGAAGAAAGGGGGAGGAAAATAGGCCAAGCACATTTGCCTACTACTGTTAAAGAGGTGTTGTAGTTGGGTGTGATGGCAATGGTGAGATGATGTCACCTCAGTACTGGGAGGCTGAGGCAGGGGGATCAGAAGTTCAGGGGCAATTGGGCATATTCAAAGTGCTATGGATGTAGAATAGGGAGGGTCGTGTCTTCAAGGCCCTCCTGGGCTCTATAGTGAGACTATCTCAGAACCCAGTATCTTCTTTAAAAGAATTGAAGACAGAATTTCAAAGAAATACTTGCTTCATAATTAGCATTTTTCATGACAGCCAAAATGTAGAACCAACCCATGTCCATGAGCTGAGGATAAAAGAAACAAAATGTGGTAGGTTCATATAATAGAATGTGGTTCAGCCATAAGAGAATAAGCTGCCCATGCACCCTACAGCATGAAGGAGCCTGGAAAGCATTGTAACAAGTAAGGGAAGGCAGACCTAAACCTGTCATGTACTGTGTGATTCTGTTTATATCAGATGTCCAAAATAGACAAAACCCTAGAGGGGAAAACAGACTGGTGGTCAGGAGACAGCAGGGAGTGAGGAGAGACTATAATGGGCCACAGGCTGCTTTTGGAAGCTGGATAGAGTTCACACAACATACAAATAACCTGCTAAAATGTACCTTAAAATGCTTAAAATGTTAGTTTTTATGTTATGTATATATTAGTGCAATTAAAATATTTTTGAAAGACTCATTGGAACTTCTGGCCGACAAGCCACTGGCCAGATACAATTCATGTCCGTCCAGCTGAGGTGACCTGTGAAATGCATGGCCTATCAAGATAGGGGTTTTGTTATAGGAAAGGGGAGCGAGTGAACATTGGGATAGAACTTAGCAGCTCCCCATTTGAATGCTGGTGACACTGATTTTTCGGGGCGAGGGGAGTTGAGACATCATCCTGACACTGGAGCTGAGCTGTAACTCAGCCTAGTGCAGATTGGGGCACCAGGGGCTTTTGCTTGGAGGCAGCTGCTTCCTCCTGTCTTCCCTTCTTCATGCAGCTTGGAAGCTTGTGAGTTGTTTCTCAGGGTCTTTTCCCTTTGTTTTCCAGTAATGGGGCTGAAACCCGGATGTGTGCATTCTAGTCCAGTACCCTGAACCACACTCTACGGCCAGCCTTTCTTTTCCCTCCCATGATTTTGAAGTATATGACTTGATGTGTCAGCCTCAGGCAAATGAGGCCCTCCCTTCATCTCTTCCTTTCACCCAGACTGGTGGAGAAAACAGCCCTGGGGCTAAAATATATTTGTGAGCTTCCAACTCAAGGAGACCCTGAAATGGCTGACTCTGTCTCTCCCTTCTCTCCCTGCTCTTCTGGAAAAATAGACAAAGTGCTATGGAGAGCAATGAGGTGGGCTTAGCCAAAGGCCGTTGGCACCCACAATTCAGAGGTTCATAGGTGGGACAAGGTCTGAGGGAGGCAGCCAGTGGGAGGGGGCTTTTTGAGCACATAGCTTCTACTGCAGCTCCCTCAGGGACAGAAAGGCAGACCTCTCCTGTTCACTCAGCTTACCCTTGAAGAACAGGTTTCTTCCCCTGCAGGTACTTACTGTCACCTATGTGTTTAGGATACAATGTCAGGGGGTAGACAGTGCGTCCTGAGGACCTCTTACACCCCCCCCAAACACACACACAGTTGCTTCTGGATTCTGAGTCTCACATGGGATCTATTTCCAATAGAAGAAGCGGAGGACACAGTAACAGAGTAGAGTCAGTAAGATCTGGTGGAGAGGAAACCCTGCTTCCTTCTAGACTGCTTATGGCGCTTCCAGCTACCAAATGGATGGCATTTCCACACAAGCCAGTTCTTCAGAGCACCATCTAGATGCCCTATGGCTAGACTCAAGCTTAACACTGTTTGAAGTTAGCATAGACACTGTGGGTTAAGGACTCAGTTTCACAGGCCTGTGTTAATCCTACAGACTTCAGGAAAAAGACCACCTACCCAAATTATGGCCAAATAAAGAAAGCTTTATGCATGTACACATCAGAGCTGAGTCAGTGGCTATCTCCCCATAAGGTGGGGTTCGTGAGACCAGCCCCAAGCCAATTTCCCAAGCCCCCTTTCTAGGGCCTACCCAAAAGGTGGGAGATTTTGCAAATAAACGTGGTTACACAGGAGAGACCAGGCAGTTAGGATTTTACAAAGCAGGTAAGGAAATCTTTCTGGAGACCTTGTCGTAGAATATTTCATGGTTAAACAGCATAGGGTGCAGCCCAACTCTGAAAAACAGAAACTTAACCTGGCTACAGACTCAAAATGTCTCCTAGGAACAAAATGGAGTCTAGCTGGTTTCTCAGCTGCCCCTACTACCTTGCTTTTGACCAACCAGCTATAAAATTGGGAGGGGGTTGTTCACTCATGATCAAATATCTGCTGGAATATCTCATAGAACTTAGGAAAACAGTGTGTTTTCTAGATTGCCTGTTTATTGTCAAAGGACACAACTCAGGACCAGGCAGATGGAGAGACGTGAAGGGCAGCGTATGTCCTCCTGCCCCAGCAGCTCTGACATTCTCCAGCATGAAAGCTTTCCGAGCTCTCTTTCTGATTTTATGAAGGCTTTGTTACAAAGGCATGCTTAATTGATTACAGAGTTAATTAATGATTAATGATGACTATAGTCATCGATGATTGAATCAGTTTTCCTTCCCTGAAGATCAGTGTCACGGCACTGAAAGCTCTAGCCCTCTGACCACATGGTTGGTTTCCTAGGCAACCAGCCACTATCCTGAAGCTCTTGGAAACTCCCAATCATCTTATTAGTTTAAAAAGATATCCACCCTTTTCAGGATTCTAAATGTCTTAGAAGGCTTATGCCGGGAAAAGGCAGAGACCAAATCTACTTTCTTGAGTGTGTCAGACAACACAGCCCAGGAGCTGCTGACTTTTAGGTGCAGGGTAAGGTGCATGTCTGCTGACCTAGTTTTCAGTTGACAGGTTTCGTCAGTAGTATACATCATGGGTCCTGTGTGCTGTCAACAGCTGACACACTGAATGCTGGTGACAAGCGTGAGTCCACCTGTCCTTCTTCCTTCAGCTCAGGGAAGCCTTCCAGTTTCACAGACACCCCTAGGGAGCAGATACTTGGTGTCAAGACAGGCAGAGAGAATGACTCTCATGACTGTACCCCACTCAGGGATGAAGTAACTATGACAAAGGCTTCCCCACATCTTGGCTCTTTCATCTGTAAAGCAGGTGACTCCGAATGCAACTTCCAGAATTAATGGGCTAAGGCATGTGAAGACTTGGGATGATGGCATGCGCATCAAAGTCCAGTAAACCTCAGCTAATATTCTGGTCATCATCCCCACAGTCATTCTGGACCTGACCCATCTGCTGCTTCCCTGGTCCTTATAGCCTAGGAACCCTGAAGTTCAGTGTCGTCTTGACATAGGAGGAATGAAAAAGACACAGCTACAGCAGAGCACATAACTGTTAGTAAAACAAAGAGGGGGGTAGACGAATTGGAGGGGAACAGATGCCAAGGCTCCCCACCCTTCTATCCTTGCCCCTGTCCTCAGCAAAGGGCCATCTAGAATATGCTGCCTGCTCCCAAACGGCTCATGGTCTGACAGAGTGAGTCTTACTTTCTGGTCATGCATCATTTGGGGAATGAAGAAGCCCAGGGAGGCTTAAGAGGTCTGATCACCTATCCCATAAAGTCCTTCTTTCCTTCTCTTTTCCTTTCCTTTCTTTTTTTTTGTTTGTTTTTGTTTTGTTTTTAGAGGCAGGATTCCTTTGTGTATGTAGCCTTGGCTGTCCCGGAACTTGTTTTGTAGACCAGGCTGGCCTCAGGCTTGGAGATCCACTTGCCTTTCCCTCCCTGGTGCTAGGATTAAAGGTGTGCACCACCATCACCTGACAAAGCCCTTCTTTTCTTTGAAACAAGACAAAAAGCAAAGCGCTACCATTTCTCTGCATGGGGGATGCTCAGAAGGTGGTGAGCAAAACTGTAGGATGCAGGGCTTTTAAAAATCAGCCATCATTGCCCTAAACAGACCTAGTCCCTAGTCCATAGCTCTATAAAGCTCCGTATATCTCAGCATCTGCCAGGCAGTGTCCTAGGTCTGGCCTCTCCCCATCTGATACTATGTACAGGAATGTCCCTTAATTTGTATAAAATGCTTTAGCTTATTCTTTCGATAAATATCTGTTGGATGAATCAATGAATGTGAGAATATTTAGTATCCTGGTTCACTGGCAAGATCACACTATAAAACCTTTCTTTCCTACAGCAGTGTCTGTCTCACCGTCCCAGAGAAAGGGAGCCTCTTCCTGAAGCTGCTTCGGCAGAAGCCCCTATCCCAGGCCCTCCACTCTCTCCTGCTCTCCTTCTCCCTTCAGGGCAGGACCTGATCTAGACACACACTGGGCCTCACTTTCCTTAGCCTCTGGAGCCTGTTTATCTAGAATGCAGCACAGCCTTTGGAATCTGACAAAATCCTCTCTTTTCTAGGTCCATATACATTGCACACACTTAACATAAAGTCCTACTCAGGCTTGGCTCAGAGAATGAGATTTCTTTTTGTTTTTTGCTATTTTTTTGTATCTGAGTAACATTTCACTCTATAAATAGATACCACATTTTCTTTATCCATTCGTGAACTGATTTGTGTTTAGGTTGTTTTTATTTCTTGGCTACTGTGAATAATGCTGGAATAAGCTAGGTACAGTTGAGAAGGCCTGTAACCTCAGCCCCCAGAAAACTGAGATAGGAAGGTCATGAGTTTGAGATTAGCCTGGGATATATAGCGAGCTCCAAGCCAGCCTGGCCTATAGAGCAAGATCCTGCTTCCTCCATCCCCCAAAATAAAATAAACATGGAACTAGAGATTTCTTTTTACTTATTTCATTTCCTTTGATACATATCCATACGAGGACTGATCAATCATGGGGCAGTTCAATTTTTAATTTGTTTTGAAGGACCTCCATACTGTTTTCCATGATGGTTGTGCTGTAATCATTTCCTTTTGGAGGGGTAGAGTTTTCAAAACAGGGTTTCTTTGGGCAGTGCTAGCTGTCCTGGAACTCACCCTGTAGACCAGGCTGACCTCATATTCAGAGATCCACCTGCCTCTGCCTCCCAAGTGTTGAGATTAAAGGCATGTGCCCCCAGCAGAGCACAAGGGCTCCTCTTCTATCGTCTCACATCACTTCTTTTGGTAGTAACAATTCCTACTGGGGTAAGAGCATCTGTTTGATTCACAGTTCCCTGGTGATTAGATATGCTGAGGACTACATACCTTCATATACCTTTCTGACATTTTTATGTTTTCTTTTAAGGTCAAGCATTTTCAGGAAAGTCTTTTCTGACCTCTACAGACATAAAACAAAATGTTCCTCTCTTGACTGCATTTCCCATGCACCTCTAGTTGAAAGAGATGGATTCTTCCCATGCCATTGTTCACTGCATCTTTCTCTTGTCTCACTTCTTTACTATTGAAGACCTTTGAAAAGTCAAACTGCTTGTCACATTTTCTACTCCAATGTGTCTAACAGTGTTTTACAAATAATTGGGGACACACACACACACAAACTTTGAATACCCCAAATTTACCTTGTTGTTTGGACTGCATTTTGAGCTGTATTCAAAATAGGATTATTGGGTTTGTTTGGATTGTTGTTGTATTTGTTTATTTTTGTTTTATGTATGTGGATGTTTTGCTTGTGTGCACGTATGTGCATCATCTGTGTGCCCAGTGCCTGCAGAAGCCACAGAAAGGTGTAGGATTCCCTGGAACTAGAATCACAGACAGTTCTTAGCCTTCATGTGGGTTCTGGGGCTCAAACTTGAGTCCTCTGAAAGAACAGTCATGCTCTTAACCACTGAGACATCTCTCCAGGCCACAAGACAGTTATTTTTGATGTGGACACCAGATGCTGGTGTTGGGATACCTTCCTCAATGCCCCCTTCCACATTTCTCAAGGTAGGCCTTTCCCTGAACCTTGAGATTGCTGTTTCATCTAGATTGCCTGGTAACCAAGCCCTGGAGATCTGCCTGTTTCCATCTGTAGTGCTGAGGTTACAGCTGCACCGTTTCTGGGGGTGCTATGGATCTGGACCCAGGTCCTCATGCTTTTACGGCAAGGGCTTCACCCACCACGCTGTCTTCTCAGTCTCTTCTGACACTGCTCTTCTAGCTGGCTGAATGTTGTTTCACTGAGTGCTCAGCTGCTCCTCAAGGCCTGACTACAAGACACCAGGTGGATGGAGAGTTTCTGAGCAGAAGGAATAGTATGTGGCGTGGTCTGGAAAGGTCATGCACTCGTGTGATCTTGGGTCCTGTGCATTGGAGTATTTGAATATAGAAATGTTGGATGGGCACAAGTGGTGACCATCCTTCTAAGCAGAGTCAAAGCTTTTGTGCTTTAATGTGACTCCTTCTAGAAGCTCAACTCTGCCCTGTCTCCTCACCCATGGTTATCCCTTGGTATGCTGCACACTATGCCCTTACCCCTCAAGACTTCATGTTCTGCTTTTTGTCTCATAGCTTTAGAAGTCCAAAATGTCAACTGGCAGATGCCTGTGAACCGGAGGGCACATCACACAGACAAGTACTCCAGCCAGGATTTCATTGTTCGGAGAGGACAGCCTTGGGAGATGGTAATATCCTGCAACCGAAGTCTTGAGTCTGGAGAGGATCTGAACTTCGTTGTTTCTACAGGTACCCATTCTGCTTCTTCTGCACATGCATACAGCTGAGTTGCCCTTGAGGGGTCTTTGGGCTTTGGGTTGTGTCACTGATTGGTTGACTTTGGTGCCTCTGTATCTCTAAGCCTCAGGCTTATCTTCAAATAAAGAAGGATGTGGCCTACATGTTCCCCGCAAGCCCTGTGATGGGATGCTTTACTGGATGAAATCCTAGATCCATGGTTCTCACCATTCCAAATGCTGTAACCCTATAATACAGTTCCTCATGTAAAATTATTTTATTTTATTTCACTTCATAACTATAATTTTGCTACTGTGATGAATCATAATGTAAATATCTGTGTTTTCTGATGGTCTCAGGCGACCCATAATCATAGAGTGAGAACCATTGACCTAAAGGAGCTCACAGTGTCACCAGAGCCTGATTTCTCCTCAGGACCTATCCATCCTTTTGTTTCCTTCATTTTCTATTTCCTTGACAGGTCCCCAACCCTCAGAGTCAGCCAGGACAAAGGCGGTGTTTTCAATCTCTGGGAGAAGTATGGGTGGCTGGAATGCAGCCCTCAAAGCCAACAACAACAATAATCTGACCATTGCTGTCGCCAGTCCTGCCAATGCACCCATCGGGTGGTACACAATGAATGTTGAGATCTCCTCCCAGGGCAGGGTTTCCTCTCAGAAACTTGGAATGTTTATACTGCTCTTCAACCCATGGCTGCAAGGTAGGTCTCTGACCACAGAATCCTCCTCCTCCCGCCATGGCCCTGATAGAAGAAGCAACGAGTGTGGAAAATAAGGATGGTTGAGATGTGCTCCTTACAGGCTTAGAACTGATTGTATAAAGTTTATGGACTGTAGGAGGAGCAGAAAAGCAAGATTTTGAGTTGTCGGCTCAGCGACTCTTTCCATTCTTATGGACCCATACATGAGAAACCTATCCCACCATAGTACACAAGCATGCACACACACACACACACACACACACACACACACATCCAACAATCCTGGAAGAATCCATGGCTCTGTACTCAGTGTACACAGGATGTCTCCATCAAAAAGTGACCAGAGGATCTGCCTGCTTAGAAATGTAAAGGTCACTGGATGTGATGGGCCTTGGGAGCATGAGGAGGCCCCAGGATCAGGAGTTCCCAGTCATCCTGAGCTTCACAGTGGGTCCCTGTCTCCAAAGAAGGCTCACAATCAAACTCAGTTCTTTCATTCTTACTTTCTTGAACTAAATAATAATCCAGAAATACCTTTAGTGTCTTTTTATGTTGGCGCATGGTTTAGGCACATCTTGGACTATTCCCAAGCTGCCCAGTTACTTTGTNACTCTTTCCATTCTTATGGACCCATACATGAGAAACCTATCCCACCATAGTACACAAGCATGCACACACACACACACACACACACACACACACACATCCAACAATCCTGGAAGAATCCATGGCTCTGTACTCAGTGTACACAGGATGTCTCCATCAAAAAGTGACCAGAGGATCTGCCTGCTTAGAAATGTAAAGGTCACTGGATGTGATGGGCCTTGGGAGCATGAGGAGGCCCCAGGATCAGGAGTTCCCAGTCATCCTGAGCTTCACAGTGGGTCCCTGTCTCCAAAGAAGGCTCACAATCAAACTCAGTTCTTTCATTCTTACTTTCTTGAACTAAATAATAATCCAGAAATACCTTTAGTGTCTTTTTATGTTGGCGCATGGTTTAGGCACATCTTGGACTATTCCCAAGCTGCCCAGTTACTTTGTCAGAAATCTGAACAGGCTTTGGGCAGCATGCTGATGCCTTAGCTTAATTAGGGAGGACTTCTCAAAAGCTAATCCAGCCATGTGATTCTAAGCAATTACATTATCTCATCCTCAAATTTGTTCCCACTGAGTGTACATCAGGCTCCCATAGGAATTGTATAAGCTTTTATATACACGTTATATATAACATGATAAATTATAAGAGATAATGACTACAGTACAATTCTGCAGTGAGGCAGTACCCTAGTACCTTTCTATCTAAAGGAGCAATCTCATTCTTGGGTCCAAGTTTTAGGCTTTTATTCTAGCTTAGCTTCTCTTTCCAGCCTGAGCCCCCCACAGTGAGAGCTGCAAGCATCATAGCTCAAGACTTCATTCTTCAGTCAGATTGCAGGATAGGTGGACGGTGGTGGCGCAGGCCTTTAATCCTAGGACTCAGGAAGCAGAGGCAGG
>LOEQ01002726.1:121309-144423 GCA_001685075.1 Bramus lutescens
TTTCTTTCTTTCTTTCTTTCTTTCTTTCTTTCTTTCTTTCTTTTTGAGACAGAGAATGACTCCATAGCCCAGGATAACCTCAACTCAGGATCTTCCTGCCTCAGCTCCTGAGTGCCTAGATTACAGGTGTGCATCACCGTGCATAGCTTATCTTCTTAAACACGATAGAAACAAAGCAATGCATTTTCTCATCGCTTATATATACTTATTATGCATCTTAGTTGACAGAATGAAGACATTTTATTCTGAGTTTCAGGCAAAAATAAGAAAACGTTTATGTTTAGGTATCATAGATTTCTAATTATAAATAGGCCATTGTCACATGTAGCCATATGCACACAGATATATAATTTATAATAGATGCTGACTAGAAGAAGGTTATATAAAACTTAGAAATGTATAACTACTTATAGCAATGTGTGTACAATATATGCATATTATTACAACCATTTAAGGTTATACCATATTATAGATCATTATCAGTTGTTATCAGCTGAAAATGGTGTATATGCGTAGATCGCTGCAAGTGTCTATAGCCCCACACTTGTAGTCAAGAATCCGTTGCTTGAATCAGTTTCAAAGGACACATATGCGCAATTGCTCATGAGTGACCACATGGCTAGGTGAATTTTAGAGCTGATATCATTTTTGTTCAACTTTGAGATTGTTTATATAACATATTATTATTTCCGGAATAAGAAGGTCCAACTTTTCTGAGCTGTTTTTAATCTGATAGAATAAAGTGAAGTGAAAATAGAAAAAGTGGGGAAAGCTGTTAATGCAAATAAATAACCCTGTGTCATCAACTGAACTAACGGAAACATCCCCTCCACTCTACAGGAGAGTGAGCTCACATAAGCCACCTACAGTCAAATGGCTTGAGGATGTTTGGGGGGTGTTAGGATGTTTCCCCTTGCTTTGCAGATAGGCAACCTTCTCTCTAGAGACATTAATACTGAGAACAAGGGTTTTGTTTTCCAGTTTCCCACAAATGAATATTTTTTCTTCTTCCCTAGTTTTGTTTTGTTACTGTGTCTGAAATCTCCTCACAGTCCGTTTCGAATATTGGAGGAACAGCACTCCACTACAGGAGGAAGACAACTGGCTAACCACGGGCAGCCTGACTCAGCTTTGGGGGAAGGTCCCTTCTGTTTAGCCCATCCGTGATGACCCTGCACACCAGGAACTGCAAGGAGATCAGATAGCTTAAGCCAGGGTTCCTCTACTGAAAGAATTCACAGCAGTGTTCGGGACAAGGGACTGGGGCATTGAGTGTGGCTAAATTAGCAAGGCAGCATAGCGTGTGATGTCCAGACCAGTGATTCAGAGTAAGCCCTGTGAGAACCCAGGGAAGGAATCCTCTAGAGAACCTTCAACAAAACAGAAAGGTGGGGCTTTTAAATTGCATTTATTTTCTTGCCAGCTGAGTAATTTATGTGAACTATAATCACCTGCAAGACAAATAGGGCCTGGTGGAGACAGACCTGGGTAGCCCCACTGTCATTTTAGAATCAGACAGTTCCTGTGGGTCCTGTCTCCCACACTCTCCATCTCTTTTGATGGATCCCCTCTTAGAAGGCAACAGGAATGGCATCCTCTCTCCACCCTACTCCCTAACAGCTGGGTGTGAAGAACCAGGCCTGGATGGTGTTAGAGCCCTGAGCCTTGTTTGCAGCTCTGCTACCCACCTGCTATAGACGTGTGCAAGCCTCCTAGTCCTTCTCTTCCCACGTTTCTCCTCCAGGGAAGCATAAGAGCTGGTCTAGGACTCAATTAACATTCAGACCTCTTGCCAGCTCCTCTGAGTCTCAACCGCCTTGTTATTCTGAGACCATGTGTTTGGTATGAGATCTAGCTGCTCCCTCCAGAGACCAACACATCAGTACATCAACAAGGGCAGAGTTACTTCTCTGTTATAATAAGCACTGCTTAATTTTAGGCAGAAAGTCTTGGGTCTAAATCTTTGTATCATGAATATTGGAAGCTTTCAACTCCTATCCACATGAGCCTAAAGTTACAGAAAGTGAGGATCAATTTGAGTTGCTTAGCAACAGTAACGACAGTCAATACATGGTGGCATGCCAACGAGTGTGCTCGGTGCTAACGTTTACACTTCACAAATCATGAGATAGGTGTTATTATTTTATTATTTTAAGGCACAACTTACAGTTGAGGGGCTGAGGCACAGAGAGTTTGAATACTTTTCCCAAAAGACGTAACTAGAAGGTAGAGATGGAATTTGAACTCAAGCAGGTTTGAAAACTACAAAGCACCAGAGAATGTTGTTGCTATTATCCCTGACTAAAGCCTCCTGAACCCAACACTCCTATCCTGGTATTTTCCAAAGGGGGGCAGCCACTGTGGTGTAGTGGGTGGGATCTGCTTAGGCTGGATGATGTCTGACCCACTTGGATGGAAGAGCTGTCTTCCTTGGCTCACATTAAGCAATAAGAGCTGGCTTCCTTGGCTCACATTAAACAGTAAGAGCTGGCTTCCTTGGCTCACATTAAACAGTAAGTGGTACTTCCTAATAAGACCAAATATGTCTCAGGGCTGCCACAAAGAAAAATGACTTGCCCAAAGTCACACTGTAAATTTGTGACTAAGCTAGAAATAGACTATAATAGGTCTCTACTACCAGAAAGCACATTAGGTCTAGAATCTGAGGGAGGGCCCTGGTCATCTTACAGAAAGGAGACAGCAAGCTCTCTGTGAATGAATGATTTCCACACTCACAGACTCAAGCAACTGTGAACGGGAAGTGTAGTTAGGCCTTCGGTGATTTTGTCTGTCTGAACACAATAGGCCTTTCTTTTTCATTATTTTCTAAACAATATTATATAACTGTATACCACATTTATATTGTATTAGACATTATAAGTCATCTAGAGATGATGTCAAGGATATTATGCTACACATAGATTATGTTGAATATTATGTCTCTTTACGGAAGGGATTTGAGCACCATAGAGTTTGGTACCCGAGGGAATCCTGGAACCAGCCCCTTATGGCCTGTAATATCTAAAGAGGGTCAGCTAGAGACAGATACTCTCACTATCTACAAGTTGTTTAATTACTTGTTGCTGTTTCTTTTGTCTGTTTTAGAAAAGAAAACCTTAATCTCCCACCTATAAATTGAAGGACTAGGTCAGGAATCCTCTGCAATTTCTTCCCGTACTTTCTTTTAATCCCACGCCCAGCCTTCTATGGAGCACACCCTTTCCCCACTGGTGCTGCTGGTTCGGACTAAGAGATAAGCTTTCTTGTCTATCCAGAGCCTTTGCTTTCCTCAGAAGCAGGATGCTTTGGGGGAACTTATTGTTGGTGTGTTGTTGTTGTTATTGTTTTGTTGTTTTTAACCCAGTTTTCTGCTGGGCCACTGTGAAGGGGCGGGCTCTGGAGACTACCCAATCAAATTATTAGAAAAAAGTTGCCCAGGGGTTTCTTGCTGATTCTAGCTTCTTTTCCCTATTCATTCTCCCTCTTGATTTCTGTAGCCACAGACAGGACCCTATCTGTAGATTTTGCAGAGCTCCAAGGTAGGAGGCAGGTGGGGACTGCTCTGCCCTGCCCTGCCTTGCCTAGGGAGAGGAGTGTCCAAAGAAGAGCTGTTGGTTCCGATTCTTCTGCAATGGCCCATCCCCTGTCTGCTCACACAGAGTTCTGCCTTTGGATTCCTGCCCTTAATAACCCCTAACCACGTGACTGCAAAGAAGTTGCCAAGGCTGCTAGAGTGACCTTGCCCCCAAAACAGTTCAAATCAGCAGGTTTGGCTCAGAACTTGCACCGCGACACTGGGTGCCCAGAGGTCCAAAGTTGTAGTGCAGTGATTATGGAGTAAAGATGGAGTCTCTGGGTGATGCTCAAAACTCAGAGGCAGCACCAAGCTCTGTTGAGCACATTCTCCAGATCTGGAAAGAAAGCTGTCTAGGTGAGACAGCGCCTAAGGCTGTGTTTGGAGTTTACCTGCAGAAGTCAGAGGGGTTTGAGACCACTCTCTAGACAGAATCTCCTCACCTAGGAACTCAAACTTGACCAGAGCTCAAGACAACCTCCAGAGCAGTGGCTTGTAAGCTTCCAAGTTCGCATCACAACTAAGGTAACTGGGGAGCTGGGAGGAGCAGGCTTCAGGGAGCTCTGAGGTGGAAAGTCTGTCTTCTTCCAGAGTGTCTGTCCTGAAGCCTTCAATAGAAATCGAGTTGAAATTGAGTTGAAGGTCAGTTAGTTAGGAAAGACTGCTCACGACCAGAAATAAGAACAAGGCTCTCCTGGGTGATGCACAACCCCAGCACACGCGCTGAAGTGGCCGATTGTGCCAGAGGGAGGAGCCAGGATGCACCTGTATCTGCTCTGTCTTCAAATTCCCATCTTACAAATAAATGGTAAAAACACAGCTACTGTACATATTTGTCTAAGCTAATGGACCCTTCCCTTAGGGTTCTTAGCTAGAAACAAAGCCATGAGAGGCTTGGCATCCTCCCCAGCTCCTCCCTCCTGTGCCTCTTATGTCCACTTGTGCTCATTGTCACACTTCCTGGGCCTCCTCCTTGATGTGGACTAGCCAATCTTATGGACCATTTGAAAACGGACTTTCTGGGTCTTTCTGGAGATAATTTTTAGGACTTTTTTTCTCTAGTTATAGGAATTTTCCAAACCTAAGAGAAGCAAAACTCATCTATGACCATATTGCTCACCCATTTTAACATTTGATAGTTTCCTATCCATTCCTTAGTGT
This sequence comes from Bramus lutescens, assembly GCA_001685075.1. Lineage (NCBI taxonomy): Eukaryota > Metazoa > Chordata > Mammalia > Rodentia > Cricetidae > Bramus > Bramus lutescens. Next base: position 126,045 of record LOEQ01002726.1, read on the forward strand.
CCTTTTATTGATTACAGAATTAAGGTAATACATTTTGCAAAGTTCAAGATAGAACATGTGATAGATGCTTTCTATTACTTCTCATATTTGGAAGCCAGTCTCTTCATGACCTCAATCATAGGATTTGTTTTTTAGGATAGGTACTTAGCCTAGAGTCTTTAATTTGTTTACACTTATTATTTGTCTAAACAGCCTGTGTCTGTGTATGGATGGATGGATGTTTATATGTGAGGGCATATGTGTGCCACAGTGAGCCTGTGAACATCAAAGGACAACCTGTGGGAATAAGATCTTTCACCAGGTGGCTTCCAGGGATGGAACTCAGGTCATCAGGCTTGGCAGAAATCACCTTCACCCACTGAGTCATCTCTCCAGCCCTGAGCCCAGGATCTTGACCATGCTAGGCAAGCACTCTACCATTGAGCTCCAGCCCCAGTTAATCATATAGTTTTGAGCTAATAGTATATTAGAAACATACTCTTCTTGCCACTGAATATCATCAAAATGAAAATGCAATATAACCCATCATATATTTAAACTATTTCACTTTCCCTACTAATGTTATCATATTTCCATTTTTTCTCCTTTATATTTGAATTGAAATTCACTCCATGTAAGATGCTGGATTACTTCTCTTGGTGCCATAGCTTATAAATTGTCAAAAACGGATGGTGAATATTTCCATTTTATACAGTCACAGATTAAAGGAGTTAATGCAGAGGCAGGGCTGTATATCAATGGTAGAGTGCTCACCTAACATACACAAGGTCCTGGGTTTGATCCCTATCATCACACACAAAAAGAGTAAATATACTGAAGGCAGTTAGAGGACTAAATGTTCTATGTTCACACTATTTTGGCTTTTTTCGTTCTTATAGTATACACAATCTTTTAAATATTCATTTGTTTTCTAGTCATATTCTAGTCATACAAGTAATGAACAATTTTCCTGATAAAAAATGAAATACTACAAAATAATGTAAAATCTGTTTTATATGTACTGTATTTCTCATAAACTGTTAATTTGGCTAATACAACTGAATCATTAGAGACTAACTCGGTTCAATCTTTTCCAATGATGGAGACCAAACCTAGACCCCAAGCTTCTGAGGCAAATGCTCTACCTCTGAACTAAGTTCTTAACTCCTCCACAGTTGTTTTTAGCGATTTTATTATTACCCTGTGTGTGTTCATGAGGGATGGGGTGGGTGGCATTGAGCATACGTGTAGGACAGTGAAGAGGAGCTGATTCTTTCTCCTTCTGCCTTTACACTCTTCCAAAGATCCAATTCGGGTTGGCAGCATTGCGCGGCAAATGCCTTTACCCACTGAGACATCTCGCCGGCCCCAAGTGATTTTAACTGAAAAGGATTCTTACATACACGTGTACATGTGGAGATGTACACACTGTTTCCTAACCTGATTTTTAATTAGGTTTCTGTTTTCATGTTATAACATCTAATTGCTGGTTGATTTGTTTGTTTGGTTGGTTTTGTTTGGTTTGGCTGAATTGGGATTTCTTAAGGGGGTTGTTTGTTTGTTGCTGGTTTTTATGGGGTCTGTTTTGGTTTTGAGATGTGTGTTGCTACATATCCCAGTCTGGCCTGGAGTTTACAGTCTCCTGATTTGGCATCTCAGGATTACAGTGCGCACCACGCACACACAGCTTGCGTTTGTTTTTCTTACTTTATCCGGTACTTTAGAGAACCCCTCCTTGTTAAATGCTAGCTTCATTTTGCTTGTCATTTATTTTATAGCTGTGTGATATTCCATTTATAGCTGTGCAACAATTTTTCTGGTTATTCTTTTATTGACCAGTTTTTCCTCCAGCATTCCTGCTCTCACGAGCAATGCTGGAGTGGAGTTCCCTAGCCTAGATGACTGTGTATATTCATAAAAATTCCCCCTGGAGAAATCCCTCATGGTGGAAATACTGGCTTAGTGAATATGCAAATGTTTTTAGAGATCTTTATACTCATTGCCAAATTGCCCTCTGTAAAGGTCATAGCAATTTAAATCCTCAGTAGTATGCAGTAACACTTGCTTTCTTAACTGAAAGTGCGCAAGGCCCCCAGCCTAGACTTTAACCTCTGCTAGGCTAGCAGGTAGAATCTGCATGGCTGTCGCTGTTTCTCTTTGTCATTTTAATCTTCCTTTAATAGCAGTGAGGTTAAAACTATTGTCATATATCCAGTCATCATTTATACTGCTTATTAAAACCGTCTTTATTGGCATGTTTTTCTTTTGGTTTTGTTTTTATTAATATGTAAGTCTCTGTCTGGCATCTATGTTGTACCTGTTTCTCTTCTTTATTGATTTTTTTGTCGTCTTTTTTCCCTCTCCTATTTCCAGACTAGATAATCCAAGTGATCTGCAGATCTCTCTTTGAGTGTGTTTATCCTTCCCCTTTTACAGCTCTTCCCCTAATAAACTCCCCCAGTGAATTATTCAGTTTCAGATATCAGGGAGGTTGCATTTAAAAGTTTCCATTTGGTTCTTCAAAAATATTTCTATCTATCCACCAGAAGTTCCTTTTTTCGTTCTCTGTGGCTCTATCTCCCTTTATGTCATCTATTCTGGCACAGTAGCTTCTGTCAGGGCCTTGCCTGACAACTCCAACATGTGACCATTTTCTCTCTTGAGGCCAAACTAATGTAATCGCTGGTCCTTTGCATATTGGGTTAAGTTGGTTTACCCTAGGTGGGACAAATGACTGTATTCCTTTGCTGTGTAGCAGTAAGATCCTTGGGAGACCCAGATCTGAAACCCCCAGTATAGGGGGGCAGCTCAGTTCCATCATTTTCGCTGGGCTACTTGGTCTGCCTTGTGAATACAAGGTTCACCCAGACATGTCAGCAGCTTATAGATGAATTTGGGGTCGTTTTCCTTGAATCTTACTTTTCAGAGCAGACCTCTCACTCCCCTCCATTGAACCGAGCTATGGCTCCCGTGTCTCAGAACCTCAGTTCACAGTCCTAGGATGATTTCCGGACGAGGATGCCCAACAAGGCCAGCAGGATCTCTGGCACAGCGTCCGCACCTTCAGGGAGGAACTGGGCGCTGCATTGTTTGGTGGGAGATGTGTTGTTGCCACTCACTAGCTACGTGGGCTTCTGTCTGCAGGAATTTCCATGTCTGGAATGAAGGCTGGTTCGTGCGGACTGACCTAGGCCCCTCTTACAATGGATGGCAGGTGCTGGATGCCACCCCGCAGGAGAGAAGCCAAGGTAATCTTGCCGGAGCCGCCGGAGCTTGGCTCTATTATTTACAGGAGGGAGTATCCCAAAGCCCTCTCTAGCTCCCCAAAGCACAGTGGGATGAAGGATTATTTTTAAAGAGTTCTCCTTATGTTGTATTGCCCGTGCTGCTGTTTAAATGGACACCTCCTCTGCAGCCCCTCCAGTTGCCCCACTGAAGAGCCCTAGCATATGGCAGGCAACAGGGAAAAGACACCTGCCCTTGTCAATAATTACTTCCTACCACTGCCACCAAAAGCATGGTCCTCCCAGGGCAGAAGCCCTGTGGATTCAGTCCTGTTATTCTTTCTGTGACAGGCCCGCCCAAGGCAATAGCTGCTGCTTCTGCTCCTGTGTGCCTTCTGGCAGGCTAGCCTCCCCTTTAGACCTGGTGCCTTGTCTCTCCCAAGGGCCCATGCACTCACTTTCGTCTCTTACCTCCTCTCCCATCAAGGATGGGTCTTAGGCTCTCTGGAGTTTTTCATCTTCTGCCTCTAACCTCTAGAGAAGCCTGTCTTGACTGTTAATTTCATTTTGAGTGGTTTCTTTCAAACAATAAAATGTATAAATTAATATATACTATGTATATAAATAATATACATGAATAATTGAAAGTATCAGAGCAGCTCAGAAGTTATGAAAGGACTTAGAATAAAAATTCAGTCTTATTGTCACACTAATGTCCCTACCCTGACCTGGCTAACAGACACCCTTTTGTAAACTTGGGGCTAGAGGGGAACCTTTTGAATATTTTCTAGCTACCACTTTTGAGACTTTTCAGTGCAACTTGTGAGAAGTTATAAAAATCAAGTTAATGAATTGTAACCATGCCAAGAAGTAAAAACAAAGTGCAATAGAAAGGAGAATAAAGTAAAGTATCAGAACCAAGACTAACTACTGACCCACTAATGTCTTGCATGTGCCAAGATATCAAATTTACTTTCTGTGATTTATGGTTTAAAAAAAATCTGGGTCACTCTTTCCCTCGTGTATAAAAAATTATGTGTGTATCTTTTTGTTAGTTTTATTAAACATATGGATGTGTGTGTGTGTGTGTGTGTGTGTGTGTCCAAATAATCTACCTGTGCTGAATACTGGAAGAGAAAAGTGAAAGCTGTGGTTAGGACATAGAGGAGCAAGGAACTCCATGCACTAGATGTTCAGGAAAGACTTCTAGAAATGGGAGGCCAGTGCATCTTTGGGCCACAGTGAGTTCAGAGGCAGAAAGGCAGCGCTTCAGAGCAAGACCAGACTGGCATCAGAGCGTCAGCTCAGGTGACACACATGCAGGACATACAGTTCAGCCTGTCTTAAGTGGAGCTGGACCTGGGACTTGGTACAGAATGATGGTGGTGGGTAGCTGTTCTGTGTCATACCAGTGGGTCACAGTCTGGGTTGCAGTTTGGCTGAGGGAAAGGCGGAGGGCTGACATGCTGGCAGAAGGCCCTCAGAAGCAGTGCCTAGGCAGGCTGGAAGTGGATGAGCTTAACCATGGTTTGCATGCATCCAAACTCTGCGTCTTGGCTGCCAGGTGTGTTCCAGTGTGGTCCCGCTTCCGTTAATGGAATACGAGATGGTGATATAAACCTGAATTTTGACATGGTCTTCATCTTCGCGGAGGTCAATGCTGATCGCATCACTTGGATCTATAATAGTAGCAATGGCAGCCAGAAGCAGAATTCTTCGGACACTTACTCCATTGGCAAATACATCAGCACCAAGGCCGTGGGCAGCAACGCTCGCATGGATATCACAGACAAGTATAAATATCCAGAAGGTAAGATTGGTGCTGACAGAGTGATGTCATAAGGAACTTAGTGATGGGCGGACAGCTTTGGCAATGACAAGACAAAGTCCTTTACCCAATACCTCTCTCTACAGTTCAGTCTGTTCTGTACAAATGGTAGGGTGTGTCTCTCTACCATCGAGTGCTCAACTGCTTTTTTCAGTGGGGACAGAAACATCAAGAGCAGCTAAAATGCAAGCTACATAGCCACAGAGCACAGACAGCTGTCAACCCAGCCCACCTCCAGAGGTGATCCTTTCTCAATTGCACAACTGAACTAATGTCACTATGATTGAACATCACAAGGAGAGGCGTGGTTCTCAGGGCTTTGGGACACATTTTTCTATCAGTCCATTTTGTCTCCCAGAATATAAACAGAAAATGCCATTTCGACAAAAAATAGACAAAGAAATTCAAAAATGTGGACTTATGCCATATACATCCATAGTTCCCATCCCCTAAGAAGCCCAGAGGTATGGTCACCTGAAGAGGGAAATGCCATGGTCCCTGAAATCTCCATCATTTGTACTGCTGCTGGCATCCTACAGTCGCCTTGGAAGGCCATGTGCTGTGAAACTGCCTTATCTCTATTACAGTTGCTTTGGGAACCCGGGGCATCATAATTCTCAATGATGGCAGGAGTTCTCCATTTGAAGGTGGAGTTCGACTTTAGAAATAGCCCACAGGCATTTAGCAGTGGCTCTAGCAGGCCACAGGCACTCTTCAGTGGGTTGATACTTCACTCTTCCCAAAAGATTTGGAAGTAATTGACTCGCTTGATCTGCAAAGTCAATTCCTAGGAAGGGAGCAAAAAAGCACCCTTCTAAATGTGCCTGCAGTGCCCCTAAAATCAGACTAAATCTCTGACAACTAGTGGCTGTTGCTGTTGGCTGGAGTTCACAGAAGGAGAAAACTGGCTCCAGGAGGTGGAGTCTGGCTCCAAGGACACGGGCATCCACACCAGGTACCAGTGGATGGACATTTTGCAGGTTGTCCTCAGTCAATAAATACTCCTGAGTCTGTCAATATGAAAAAAACAAGCAAACAAACAAAAATCCCAGTGAGACTCTCTATAACTGAAACCCACTTGTTTGACAATAGTAGCGCATTGGAAGAACACACGCACCGTAGAAAACCATCAGTCTCTTCAAAGGGGTTGAGGTGAAGAGAATGCTTTCAGAGGCAGAAATGAAGATGATGTCATCAGATGTTTTGAGACAGTACTTTTTGGCCACCGTAATGAATAACCAAGGTGGTAGTGGTGCAAGGCTGAGCAGACAATTGTGGGGCAGATGTCCTTGTGTTTCTTTTGGGTTGAGTTACATTTGTGACCTCTGTAGAAGATCATGGTTCTGGTAGTCTTTTGCCGAGGCAGCCATCAGGTGTTTATGAAAAGGACTCTTCCCTTTGTAACCTCTCAACTTCAAGCATCTGTTTATTTTTGTTACGATTGGCACAAGTGATTCTATTTCGATTCTGACGACTTTCTGAATGCCTACTGTCTGAATGCCTACTCCAGGTACCGTGTAGATAAAATACAGCAGATGCTATCACTGGAGAGGCAGGTGCCAGACGGGCATTTTCAATGTCATGATGTAAAACACGTGTAGAAAACAGGAAACAAATAAACCAGTACAGAAGGCAACTCTCAGTCCTACCTCTCACTTGTAGGATCTCCAGTTCTCTTGTCCCTTTGCCGGTAAAACGAGAATAGCAATGCCTCTCTGGGATTGGTTCTCAACACAAAAATGTACATAAAGTGCGAAGTGCAGTGCTTGGCACACAGCAAGGACTTAATGACTAGGGATGGTGATCTTCCATCATTTGGATGCCTGGAATGAAGCCTTTTCATAGCCTGTTTTGTGCAGGTACCTTTTACCTGGTTGTCTGAGCCTGTGAGAGTTCCTATTACTCTCACACTTTGATCCTGCCTCTCCAGAGTTCTAGCAACTTCCTAAGCAATAGAGAGGGACCCACAGGACTCCTGGCAGCACCTCAGCTCATGCATGACAAGATGGAGCAGCTATCTGATGTATCCAGATCTTCTTACCTAATGATGCCAGTTGGTCTCAGAGGGCCCCAGGCAAGAAAAGCTCATAAAATGGGTTGCTAAGCATTTACACAATAGCAATGCTGTGCTGGGAAAACAGCAGCAGGAAGCATAGTCTTGAGTAAGCTCAGCGGGTGACCTATATAGGCTCTGGAACCTCCTGTGCAAACGCCTGCTTCAAGATCTCAGGCACAGAGGCTCAGAAGCTCGGCACAGCCTTCATCCCTGGGTGTGGACTGAGAACTCAGCAAGAATGGAAGGGCATCCAGAGGAACCTGGCCCTCCAGAAGCTGTCAAGCCTGGTAATCCAGCTACCTTCTTGCAGTAGGAGACTGGGGAGGATCCTTGGACCAGGCTGCAGATCCCTGGAGATGAGTCCATCCCTTTCTTCATCCAAATACCAGAGTAGTCCAAACCAGCAGCTTCTCTAAGCATGAGCCTCTGAAGTCCCTGCCAGGAAATATACATAATTCATGGAAAGGACTCGCTAACTTGGAGAGCACCCATTGTAAGCCTTCTGGTTTACCTTGAAATGTTCACAATAGTTGGAAAAAGCCTAGGGGCCACCAACATGGCCCACAAATGCCAACACGGTTACTCTTCAGTCTTCTTGGGAAGCCGGGACCTTCTGCTGCATGGTACATATGTCTTCAGGTCAAGGCAGGGAGCCAGAAGTGAACTGCTTAGTCAGCGAGGGCTTGAAGTAGTTTGCTCTGTTCTCAGTGTGCCACAAGCCTTTTTAGGGTGTCACCAGGGCTCTTCATGCACTACTTCTGCTGCCATAGTCAGCAGCACCTACAGCCTGGTTCTGAGTCGGGAAAGGCACCTTCTTAGATTAGCCCTTGCCATTTGGAGAGTCCAAATTTCTCAGCAATTTGGAATTTCTAACTAGTCATGACTTGGAACCTTATCAGTCACAGGAATATCTTGTTGACTTGTACAGACAAAAGTGTCCCCTCCTGACTCCCATAGTTCCTAAAGACACAAGGCAGGGGCACAGGAGAAGTGTCTTGAAGTTCTCTCTCGTAACTTTTTGATTGTGCTTATGGATTTGTTCTAAGACTCCTTGGCTCAGTTTTGTCATTTGTTTATAAATGATTGTCTTTCAAGGCTCAAAAAAGACTTTTCTTCCAAAGAAAGAGAAAAGAAGTGAGAAAGAGATGGAAGGAAGGAGGAGGGAGAGGAAGGGAGGGAGGGGAAGAGGAAAGGAGGGAGGCAGAAAATGAAAAAATCTAACTTAAAGCAAAGAAAGGATGAAACCCCATAGTGCTTATTTACAGGAACTGACCCACCTTTCCCTGTGGTTTCCTGACAGTGTAGACTTGATGGGGAAAGGACCAGGGACTGGTTGGTCTAGAAGTCTTTATACTAGGAAGTGTTAATGGAGACCTTACAAGATCAGACACTTGCTGGGAGTAACTTGGACCCACAGAAGTGGTGTCAATGTTAGTTCTAAGTCACTTTCGGGTGTGGGGTTGGACATACCGCCCATTGTCTGAATAGCGGTCACATTCCTGAGGTGTCCTTGTTTTGTTTTTGTTTCTTTCGCTAACTCACAGGTTCCAGTGAGGAAAGGCAAGTGCACCAGAAGGCTTTGAGTAAACTGAAACCCAATGCATCTTTCGGCCCCACATCTGTGAGAGATTTGGCAGGGGAGGAAGGGGCGCCCAGCATTTCTGGGAGGTTCAGGGTCGTTGGTGCACTGGCAGTGGGCAAAGAAGTCAGTCTGGCCCTGATGCTCAAAAACCTGACAAGAGATAGGAAGACAGTGACAGTGAACATGACAGCCTGGACCATTGTCTACAATGGCACCCTTGTCCACGAAGTTTGGAAGGACTCTGCCACAATATCCTTGGATCCCGAGGAAGGTAACTCATCCTGTAGTTGTTGGGACTCAATAAGCCTAAGGAGCTGATCACAGAAGGGCTCCTGCTGGGCTTTGGGTGAGTCAATTCACTATGGGTGGAGTAATGAATGGCCTCCATGGGTAAGCCTTAGTTCTGACACTCTGGACGTTGCTGTCCTATGAGAAAGGCCCGTCATTGTGGTGCTAACCTCATATTATTGCACCCTAGCAAGGGAAGAAGGGAGGCTTTGGTAGCTCATAGCCACAGCACAATGTCCTGTACAGGTTTGTGCTACCCTGCATGATTTTCATAGTAAATGCAACCTCATCTGACCTTCTAAATGAGGTGGACTTCAAGACCTATGTTACAGAGTCCAACATAAGGCTTCAGAGACTTGTGACTTGCTTTGCCATAGTGATTATGAGTTGAGGTCTTGGTCCTTGGCTTCCTGATGTTAAACCCAATGTCACCTCTTATTTTTGTTGCTGCCATCCTGCTCTCATCCCCCAGTCCTATTGTACGTTTGGCCTTGGGTGGCCTGCAATAGATGCCAGGATCTTAAACCCTTGCCCCATGTTGCCCATAGCTCCCAAGGTCTGAGTGCCATTTCTTGACTCCTGATGACAGTGACAGATTTTCTTGGAGATCTAAGCTTTTGGGAGGTTCACTGCTGCTTCAGGGCAGCAGAGATGGGATGGGAACAAGGTGGAGCGGAGGGAGGTTGGTTCCATGGGATTAGAACGCAGGTGTGCCCACATTGGCAAAATCCTTGAGCTGTTATGAAAAGTTTAGGCTGACAAAGCAGATCAGCAAGGGTGAGGTGGCTATTTGCTTCACATCAAGAATTAATAGAAACTGATTAATTATACAGCCCGTCTTGGAAGAATTCCAAGAGAAAGTGAACTATGTTACCTTCACTGAAAGGTACATGCATTACAGTTTGTCTTCCAGCAGAAATTTCAATATCAGAAACAACTGTTGCTATTATTTGCCTCTGACACTTTAAAAAAAAAAGGAGCCTTTTTGTTTGGGGGGGGGACCTAGGGATGGAACTTGGGATCCCCTGAATGGTAGACAAGAACTCTAGCAAAGATACATCTCTCGCCCAGGAAGGCCTATTTCTGTAGGCCAGAAATATTCCGTACGAAGGAAAAAGTATTTTAATCCTCTGTAAAGACAGCAGAAAGGAATGAAAACAGGGAGGAGGCAGGTGAAGCGATCCTGGAGTCCTAGCGCTCGGGGACTTTCTGGGTAAGCCTGGGTGAGTCTCCTTCCCTTTCTGAGCCTCAGAGTTGGACCACTGAGAAGCGGGGATCAACAGACCCAAGGGAGGTCTTCTCCAGCTCCTGCCAGTTCTTCTCAGCGTAAAAGCTGAAGGAGCTTTTTCCTAATTAGCTGCCTTACCCCCAGGCCATTAAGAGCAACTGTGGGAAGGAAGAGCAGTGTCTGAAGAAGGAAATCCCTGCCATCTACAGTGGTGGGAAAGTGGGGTGGAATGTAACTTGCTGATAGGGTGTGAGCTTAGCATGCACGAGGCCTTGGATCCTGTCCCCAGTAACTCAGAGAGAGTCCTCAGGGCCTAGAGAGAAGCCAGAGGAGGGAGTTCCGATGAGGGAAAACCCACAAGGCAAAGCGTGGTGGAAACATGCCTGATTTGCATACAGAATGATAAGAAGGTGCGGGGTGGTTTTTTAAGGAAACTGTGCCTTTTGGACAGTTGGGGCAGGGACAAGTTAAGAGTCTGGACTTGCTCCCTAAGGCAGCAGGGAACCATGGGAGTTGTTTGCCATGAAGCACAGGAGGAGCGCCATGACTTAGAAGAGACTGCAGTCTTTAAAGTCTGCCTTGCTACTGTGTGTGCATCTTCGGTGAGGGGGAGCCAGAGAGAGGAAGCCGAGGCCTTGGCCTCCCTTCCCAGTCATTACTGGGTTGTCATCCTTATCGCTGCTGCTGCCATTAGGCAATCGGTTAGCATCTTTGTTCTTACCCTGTCCCTTAGAAGGAAACACATTCTCTGACATTCCCCAGGCCTGGGAGGGGCATCTGTACTTCAGCTCAGCAAGTCTCCCTTTTTTGGAGTCTGCTTGCATCCTGGCACCTCCTCGATCCCTATTCTGGAACACATACACATACTGCTAAAAATCCAAACCAAAACCAACAAACACACACACACACACACACACACACACCACAAGACCTGAGCAATAAAAGTAAATAGGCTACCTACAAGATCCTCCTACCAGCTCAGCCCACCATAATTCAGTTCTAAGGACGATCTCAGAGCCCATCTTCACCCTCAGATCACCCACTCCCTGCTTCTCCTTTCAGAAATACAGCATCCTGTGAAGATCGCGTACTCTCGGTACGATAGATACCTGAAGGCGGACAACATGATCCGAACCACGGCCATATGCAAGGTGACAGATGAGGCTGAGGTGGTGGTGGAGAGGGACATCATCCTAGACAACCCCACTCTGACCCTGGAGGTAAGAGGATGTGGGGAGTGCTTCCCCCAGACACCAGGAAGTGAACGAAAAAGGCTGATTTTCCCTAGGGGTGTACACAAGACCCTCTTGTGGATCAGGCCTCACCTTCACCTACTGTATCTATACATAGCGTTTGTCTCTTCCTGTACAATCCCACTGCCCGCTTCCCAAGCATCCATTGTGTAGGATCCAGGTAATTGTGGCCACCTTGGTCCCACGTCTTCTAAGCTGCCTATAGCTCCTAGGGTTCCTGGTATCAAGAGGGAACCCAGGGTGTCCACTTTGATGCAGGCTCCCATTTCTCTGTGCAGTTTAACCTTTTGCTGTCCTGTTTGGTCTGGCTGTGTTTCAGGACAGCATCAGTCCCACCTCAGGGGCTAGACAGTCACCATGGGGCATTAGTCCCAACCATGGGCCTTGTACTAAAGTAACTTGGCCTTACAGCTGGGCTCCAGTATTTATCAGTGTGGAAAGTGAGCAGGTCCTTTAGCTAAGTCTGCTGCTCCAACTCTGTCAGAAGAAGACACTCCCCTGGTAGGGTGTAAATTCCTCAGGGTTAGCATCTCTTGATAGCTCTTCACAGTCAGGCCTGGTCACCAGTGACACAGCCTCAGAACGTTCTAAATATTTGTCCCAGCTAAAAACATACCTTTGTATAACGACTGGTCCCCTTATCTGTTAGTCAGTGCCAGGAAAACAGGTGTCACTGCTGTCCCGGGATCCATCCTACCACACAAACTTCATAAAACAGAAGCAGCGCCCTCCCTCCGTGGGTCCCAGCTACAGCAGAGCTAGTGGTCTCCCTTCCCAGAGGGAAGCTGTTGGCCATCTCTGCATGACCCCTGCATGGTGCAGCCCCTCTTGCTTCACAAGACATTTCCAAGATGCAATGCACAGTTGAATGTTGTCTTCCACTCCCTAAGCTGGGGAGCAACGCTGGGCAGTGACCAGCTTAGCTGTAAAAACATCTTGCCCCCAAACCATGAACGTTTAAATTAAGTCAGTTTTCCCCATTTTACTCCCTAATCCTCAAACATCCTTAGAGTCATCTTTTATTCATATATTCAATTTTGCTCAACATTTTTTAGATTTCCATATGATGTCTAATTTATCTTTAAAGACATTATAACATCTTTATCACTGCATCCAGTCAAGAAGTAGGCCGTACTGAACTTCCTTGGGTCTTTTTTATAAGAGACACCCAATTTTCCACATTCTCCCCTCTTTTGGAGCTCCTGAAAAACAGGGATATTTTTGTCCACTAAACAAGTCAATGTGTGGTACACTCAGAGCAGCCAGAGTTCTAAACTCATAAAGAAAATCTATAAAAAAGTAATATGTTGGGTGAAACTCTGTTGTCTCCTCTAATGCTGATTGGTGATTAACACGGGTTAACACAGGGACCTTAGACAATGAGATCAGAAATAAAATCTGAGTATTTTTCCAAAGGGGTGTGAATCTTCAAGTTCATGGCTAGTGGTCCATATCCAGTCTGCTGGATGCATTTATAGACCCGGATTAATACATAACCATAAAGATAAAAAAACAGATATTTGAACACAGAGAAACCCTGTCTCGAGAAAAAAAACAGAAAGAAACAGATATTTGAAAATGTAAATGAGTGTGTTATAGACTTGGTTAATCAACAACAATAAAGATGCCTAAATATACAGATGTATAAATTTAATGTCAACAAGAAGAATCTGGTACTACGTATGTAGCGTTGTCATATATCAATAGCATAAAACTATGCTTTTCTCTTCAAATTATTACAAATACTTTGAGTTCCAGGAGAGAAATTATAGTAATCATGGCATTTAATATGTCTCACTTATTCACAATGCACTGCTCTGTGTTACAGAATCTGTCAAAAATAGCCTAGGCTTTAGGGCAGGAAAGTCTTTCTTTTCCCAGTGTGTGAGTTTCCCAAGTTGTCAAATCAGTCTGAGCTTGGCCTTTGACTTGGCCTTTGACAATGGCAGCCATGAGCACTTACAACAAGGGAAAGAAACTCACAAGCCCAGCAATCTCCAGTGTTTCTCAAAGGAAGAAAAGTGAGCAATCTGCCAGTCACACAATTTCAACATCTATTTCCAAAATGCTTGCTTCCTTTTTCCATGACATCATTTGTTCCTAGCTAGAAGGGGAGAGATAAGTAATTATCCCTCTTGCCGGCTATGTCTGCCCAGATTCGAAGCTGATGCTTATCAGATAAATGACAGTCTCCACCTTTTGGGGTGAATAAGTAGTTTGGGTTGCTTATATGACCCCAAATCAAGACATCATCCCCTGTAACTCCAGCCTGGTCAGTGTTGGAGCACTGCCAAGACTGCAACGTGACACATAGGAATTGTCTGGACTCCAGAAGCAGGGAAGGAAATTGGCAGCCTGGTTGTCACCACAGAAAAGTAGCCTGTTTGCCCCAATTCTTGTGATCATGCGCAGAAGGGACCATGGCTGTGAGCCTATACCTGAGTCACCTCAGGAGTCTTCGGTGTATCCTCAGTAGCTGGCATCTCCCAGGAATGACTTTAAGTGTAAAAAAAGAAACAACCAATAAAGGGGCTGGAGAGATGGCCGTTAAACAAATACTATTCTTGCCCATGTTTGGTGCCCAGAACCACATCGAGTGGGTCACAATGGCCTTTAACTTCATCAGCTCCAGGGCTCTGAGGTCCTCTTCTAGCCTCCTGAAAGGCCAGAAACACACACACACAACACACTGCACACACAATAAATAATATTTTTCTTAAGGGAAAAAAACCAATAAGCAGAAGGTTCAGGAAAAGTAATTGGCAGTGGGTTGTCTTTGGAAGGAGGAGCTGCCCTTTCTGGCGGAGCTGGGCTGAGGCTGTGAGTTGTCATATTATGCTTCCAGTCACAGAGGACAGCACAGATCCCCCTCTGAATCTGTTTCCCACCACAGCGTAGGGATAATAGTGATGTCTTGGTGCCACACGTGGGATAGGAGACCACCTGATAGTTACGACTGAATGAAACACCCTTCCCTCCTACATCTTAGGCCATGTTCCTCTTTCACCCCGTCACCATGCTCAGCTCTCACAGGGCAGCAAGCAGGGGCCACACGGCTAGCACCCTTACTCATGGACCCTCCCTACAGGTGCTGGATGAGGCTCACGTGCGGAAGCCTGTGAACGTGCAGATGCTTTTCTCCAACCCCCTGGATGAGCCAGTGAGGGACTGTGTGCTGATGGTGGAGGGCAGTGGCCTGCTACGTGGCAACCTCAAAATCGAGTAAGTCCCGGTCTAAGCAGCTTTGTAAGGATGCCCAGATGTGGGACAAGTGGGCCTGCCCTGGGCCTTTAAATAGGACAGGAAGAGCCCCCCATGGCCTCAAATCTTCATTCTTTGTGGGGCTTGGTACCCAAGGATCTTCATTTGCATTTTGTTTGGAGTTCATCAAACTTGAAGTCCTAATCGCCAGTGCTGAAATCTGATCTTTAGGGCTTGGCATATTTGGGAGATAGTAAAACTCTTGCTGGCGCCAACTGGAAGTCACAGAACTGAAGGGACCCAGGTTATCAGAGGCAGAGAGAGAGAGTCTCTCTCTCTCTCTCTCTCTCTCTCGTGAAGAAGTGGTTGCTTTGCCTGACACCACAAGAGCTGAACTTGAAGTCCATGTAGCCTGAGCCCTCTGACTTTTACATCAACACTTAATCTGTATCCTTCCCCATCAGTGTGCCAGCCCTGCGTCCCAAGGAGAAGTCCCGGATCCGATTTGAGATTCTTCCCACCCGGAGTGGCACCAAGCAACTGGTTGCCGACTTTTCCTGCAACAAATTCCCAGCCATCAAGGCCATGCTGTCCATTGATGTGGTAGAGTGAAGGACCCTGCGGCGCTCCCACAGACTTGGGTAACACAGACCAGACAGGGCTCTCCTAGGGAGTGAAACTGCTGTCTATGCTGTCCAGCTTGAGAAGCTTTCTGTGTCCCCACGGCTGCCAGACATGGACTTCTAGCAAGCCCCCACCCAACCCCCTTCACCTCAAGCTAGGCCAGGTCCACCCTGGTCTAGGACTTGATCATTTTTGCACATTTCCTCCTTGCTTCCCTTGGAGCCCTTGGTCCTGCTGATCTCTCGCCCCCATCAATGCTGTGGACAGAGCAGCGGCGCCTCCCCTAGGAACTCAACGCACCTTGGGAAGAAGCCAGCCTGGACTGTTTGCTGATCCCGAGCCTGCAGTTGGGATATTCATTCCTCCCTCAGCCTCCATGGAAGGCAAGGAGTAGTTTAGTTAATCACATAACACAGTACTCACACCCTTACTGTCAAAATAAATGTTAAATGCGCGCAATCATACAATGTCAGTTCCATCAGATTGCACTGCCTCGGGTGGTGAAGGTGGGGAGGGACTGGGGTCACCTCTGTCTAGAGACAGGCTGGATGAAGTGGCCTTGTCTGCTGTGTATCCATGCCCATAGGGAATGTGCTTGTCTTTGTGGCTTCAAGGAACAAAACAGGGGAACGTTGTAAGCCAGTTCAAACTTCCTAATGTAATGTCCAAATTATATGAGGTTGCCTTGGCAGGGAGTTCCTTGTAAAGGCAGGTTCTAACCCTGTGCATGCTCAGGGAACTCCTTCAGGACCTGTATACACGCACCAGGGAGAGGGTTTCAAGGTATTTTCAGGAAACCTAAGGTAGAGCAGGCTCTGCTCGCGCTGGGCTCTTTCCCGCTGTGCTGTGTTAGCCTGTGCCCTGTTGCTCTAACAAAATGCCTGAAGCTGGGCAATAGCCCGATAAGAGGGTTAGTCTGCTCACAGTTTGGAGGGCTAAAAGTCCAAACAGCACCGTGGTAGCTCAGGTAGGGATGTCATTGCCGGTGGCAGATGTGTATAGAAGAAGAAAAGTCATCTAATATGAAAGGAAGTCAGAGAGTGGGGCAAGGCTAGTCCCTCTGTGTTTTAACAGTTCAGTCTCACAACTCGGGGTCCTGTAAGAGCTGGCTATCCCTCCTGGAAGCAGCACCCTTAATGGCTGCCCACTTGCCCTTTTCCAAAGCTCCCCATTGCCTCTTAACATAGCCAGACTGAGGACTGGGCTTCTGGCTCATGAGCCTCCAGGAAAAACTCAAACTGCATCAGAACTATAGCCCCTCCTGGGCTAGCCTGAGTCAGGAGTCTGTTGTCAGAGAGCCACGTGACTGGCTTATACGAACTCTTGTACAAACTCAAATGACTCCCCAGCATTTGCCCATTGAAATATCCCCAGCAACTAAGCACATGCCTGCATTACCAGCTCTTGGGAGGTGTGATAGGGAGATCATGAGTTCAAGGCCAGCCTGAGCTATATAGTAAAACCTTGCCTCAAACAACAAAAATAACCTCAAGCAGACCCCATAATTCTCCTGTCATTGTTCTGACTAATCCCATTCAGGACATTATGTTTTACTTTTACAAATTTCAGTAACCGGTCCATTCTAAATAGAAATTGCCACATCATGTTCAGTTCAGAGCCGGCTCCCATTACACTCAGCTCAGGCCTCCCCCATGCTTACGAAGGAGAAGCCATCCTCTCCTTCCTCCTTTTCCTTCCTGTTGTTCCATCTATAGAGTTAGAGCAAGCCGGAAGTCACAGAAAAATAACAAAAGTCCACTTTTACTGCCACGTGGCCACGAGCCTCATTTGTGAGCCAGTATTGAAGCACAGGCTTTGTCTACGGCGCGCTCCCTAACGCAGGCAGCGTGGCCTTGGTCCAAGAGGTGCACCTGCCGTCCCTAACTTCCCTAGAAGAGGCCAGAAGCACTTTTGTGATAGCTGCAGCCCGGATCCACTGGCCCAGGAGGCTCACATCCCCTTGTCCCATCAGTGAGTAAGCATCACCAAGCACGTTGGCCTCTTTCCGCCAGTCAAGCTGCTCCCACACCCTGATTCCTGGGGAGAAGACCAACAACAGAATCTGTATCCACACTAGCTCCCCATGCCAAACTCTCCCCAGGACTCCCACCGGGCCATGACTCTGGTGACTGAGTTTTGCTGTCTGACCCCTGCTCAGTACAGAGTCGGGCTTAAAGTGGGTAACTGGAAAGCGCAGCTCACCTGGTGCTTGAGGAACCAGTCTAGACAAGCCTCCTATGACTGGAAAGTCATGGAAATCTCTGGCTTTTCCTAGCAGAGACCAGAGCAGTTAGCTGTCTATTTTACTTCGGCCTTCACTGGAGCTGAGACACAGTCTCTGAGACAGAATGGATACCCCTGTCCTTAACTCAAGGTAAAGGGCAGGTCCCAGGAGTGGCTGGCAGAGAAAGAGAAGGAGTTGTGGAGTTTGCAGCCAGAGACAGAAACCTATCCTGCACAGCTGGGGACCTGCTCTGTGGCATAGGAGGAACTGTCTCTTGTAGAGAAGAGGCCTTTCCCCTTGACAGACACTGCTTCTTTTTTATTAATTAATTAATTAATTTAAAAAGGAAACAAACTATCTTTTTTTATTATACATACCAATCCAAGTTTCACCTCCCTCCCCTCTTCCCATTCCCTTCACACACACTTCCACCCCACCCCCATCCACTCCTCAGAGAGGGTGAGGCACATTGCTTTGGGGAAGGTTCAAGGCCTTCCCTACTATATCTAAGCTGATAAAGTATCCATCCAAAGGGAATAGGTTCCCAAAAATCCAGAACAAGCAGTAGGGATAAATTCTGATGCCACTGCCAGTGCCCCCTCCCCAGTCTGGCCCTGTCAGCCACATTCAGAGGGACTAGTTTGGTCCTATGCTTGTTCCTTCCCAGTTCGGCTGGAGTTGGTGGGTTCCCGTTAGCTCAGATAAACTGTTTCAGTGGGTGTCCTCATCATGGTCTGTTGCATGGAGAGCGGGCCCTTGTTTTGTCCTGCCCGGCTAGCTTACACCCGAAATAATCACACAGAAACAGTATTCATTTAAACATTGCCTGGCCCATTACCTCTAGTTTCTTATTGGCTAATTCTTACATCTTAATTTAACCCATTTCTATTAA